>BMAU01020869.1:87500-135000 GCA_019973935.1 Trichonephila clavipes | reverse complement strand
GTTACTTATGAAATAGATAAACCAAATCAATATACAGGAAAATTAACAGATATTGTTCATTCTACAAGATTAAAACCTTTTCATTCAAAAATCCAATTTCCAATTATGCTAAATTCTTATTTATATTTGTTGTAGAGTTTGTTTTCTCAAACATTGGGGGGGGGAAAGAAGTGCATTGTAATTTTAGAAGTGTATTGTAATTTTAAAAGAAGTGCATTGTTATGTAAAAAAAAAAAAATAATAATAATAATAAAAGTTGTGTTTAAAATTTGAATTTAAGACTTGTTTACATTATGAAAATCAAAATTTAATGTAATTGAATTTGTATTGTATCTTTATTCATAATGAACACATTATTGAAGACTATTTAAAAAAAAAAATAACTGAATTATTGACTGTATGAAAACATTGTGATGAGGTCATTTCACGATACATTGTGTTACAGTAATTTCATTGTGATTATTTGTGATCAGAGTATATTCTGAGAGTTAAAATATAGTATGTGATGTTATGAAGATTTTATTATGGTTGTATGTTTTTGAAATGAGTTGATTGAGTAGAGATTCTAATAATAAACAAAAGAACTGTGAGATAAACAATAATTGGATGAGGAACATTGAACTATGATTTTTCCAAGACAGGACTGTGAAACATTACATTGATTGAACTTTTACCTGTACTTGATATATCTGAAATACCCTTATTTTTCTTTGCATTTTATATTTCTAGTGATATTTTGATATAATGTTGATGTTGTGTTTATTTTGATAAATTTCTGTGTTATAGTTATGTAATCTTTTCTTTTTTGGGAGCTCCTAAACTCATTTTGCTGTTACTTATGTTATATCTATTCTTTGTATGTATTTACTTTACCATTACTCCTAAACTCATTTTGCTGTTACTTATTTTATATCTCTTCTTTTTATGTATTTACTTTACCATTATTCCTAAACACATTTTGCTATTACTTATTTTATATCTTTTTTTTATGTATTTACTTTACCATTATTCCTAAACTCATGTTATTTACTCTATACCTATTCTTTCTATGTATTTATGTACTCATTATTCCAACATTCAATACCATTTTGAAGTACTTGTAACTTTTCAACAGTTATCACTTTATTAACATTGTTTACTATTGGTGCACATTTAGTGAGAATTTCACTTGATCGTATGTTATGTTGTTTAGTACTACTATATTTTTGAATGTCTAATGTGAATTATCTTTATCTTATGTTGTTTTTTATTAACCTCATTATTATTATAGTCATAGTGGAAGTATTAGATGTGTGATATTTTTCAGAAAACAATTCTATGTAACACAAAGTTTTATACCAAATTTTTGATACTTTGTTATTCATTATTGCTATTTTTTTTTGTACATGTTAGGATTCACCAGCCCACTCTTTTACACAATTATTATATCTTCTAGATTTTTATTACATTTGGGGAATTTGATATAATTGAAATATAATTTTTTTTTTTTCCCTGGGACTTGCCAGTCAGAAATGGCCAATCTGGCTGTGCCAGACTTCAGCGGAGGGGGAAATTTGTCAGGTTTGAAAAGTTTAGGTTCAAAATTAAGGAAGTAATAAATGAAAATAGAGCGAACTCTTTACCATCGCGTAAGGATTTATGAGTAAACAAGCCTGTTAAAAGGAGCAACGAGCGCTGACGAAGGCGAACGCATACTAAGGAAGGACTTGGCTGGTGTCTCCTCGCTGCGATGTTGTATTTGGTAACACCCGGTTGCGCGGCAAAAGGTCCGCCATGTTAGATTATATATTGTCACGGAGTTCGAAAGAAGTACAGTTCAATTAAACTAACAATTAGATTTATTCTAACGCTTGGAGCTCGATACAACACTGGACTGAGAACATGCCCAACTGGCGATGAACTCTGCTTTTATACACTTCGAATATTCGAGAAATAACCAGTATGCACTCTAAAGAATGATCTGGATTCATCTAGAACCTAGAGAAACAATACATTAAAAACGGAAACAAAATTCCAGTCTTTGGATAAATCTGCCGGGGCCGGATTCGAACCAGAGACCTGAGGAAGTTCAGTCCAACGCTCTGCCAACTCGGCTATCGGGACTTGTAGCAAATTATGCGTGGCATTGCTCCCTCGAAAAAGAAGACAGCGCCCCGCTGTCATTTTGTTCAAGGGTCTTTATTCTGGAACGAGTGATGGGTCCTTTGTATGATTCTTTGGGAGGAATATCCTCGGTTTCGATTTGCTCGGCGGGATCATGGTACGGTTTCATACGCAGTACATGGACAACTTCTCTTAGTTTTCTTTTCGTGAAGCAGGATCAAAATCTTGTACTTCGTAAGTCACGGCTGATAAACGGCGTAGCACCTGATACGGTCCGAAATACCTTCTTAAGAGTTTTTCGGAGAGACCGACTTTCTCACTGGAGTATAAACCCATACGAGATCTCCGGGAGCGTAGGATACCATTTGGTGTTTGGAATCGTAACGTCGACGATCTTTGTCTTGAGCTCTCAGAGTGTGCACTCGGGCTAGCTGTCGTGATTCTTCGGCTCTGGCTGCTATCTTGGTGATGTTATTGTCATCAAAATCGTTAGACAGAATGGTAGCATTGTATCTAGTGTCGTTTCCGCTTCACGACCATGAAGTAAATAGAACGGCGTAAAACCTGTGGTCTCTTGTTTAGCGGTATTATAAGCGAAGGTTACAAATGGTAGAATTTCATCCCAATTTTTTCTGCTCTACATCCACATACATTGACAACATGTCGGCCAAGGTCTTATTGAAGCGCTCCGTCAGTCCATTTGTTTGGGGATGATACGCCGTTGTGAAACGATGATCAATGTTACACAAGTCGACGAGAGAGGAAACAAGTCTGATCGAAAGACGGCTCCACGATCTGTGATAATTACTGAGGAGCTCCATGCCTGAGGACAATTTCTTCAAGTAAGAACTTCGCTATTTCGTCGACTTCGGCTGTCGGCAAGGCTTTTTGTTATTGCATATCGTGTTGAGTAATCCGTGCAGACTATTATCCATTTGTTTCCATGAGCAGACTTTGGAAATCTCCCAAGGAGATCAATTCCAATGCGATGGAAAGGAGCTATAGCTGGAGGGATGGGAACTAAACGTCCAGGTGGTCGTTGAGGAACGGACTTTCTCCTTTGGCACTCCCGACAATGCATGACATACCGAACGACATTTCGGTACATTCCCGGCCAGTAAAATCTCTTGCGTATCCTGTCATAAGTTTTCGCGAAACCAAGGTGTCCTGCGGTGGGGGCGTCATGAAAGTGCCTTAGTATGTCTGCTCGTAGATGTTTAGGAATGACTGGCAACCACAACTTTCCATCTGGATCAAAATTCTTCCTGCAAAGGATACCGTCGATAAATCTGAATTCTTCGTTTTTGGATGAGTTGCTCAAAAGTTTTAATTTCGCAAGGTCTTGATCCTTTTTCTGTTCCATCGCAAGGTTCATACTGTCGTGACTGCTAAAAATTTGTCTGATGTTTCCGTTTCCTCTTCCACTGGATTTCTCGAAAGAGCGTCGGCGTCACTATGCTTCTTACCGGTTTTATATTTTACGTCAAAAATCATGCTCTTGAAGTCGGAGGGCCCATCTGGCAAGCCTTCCTGAAGGATCCTTTAAATTCATGAGCCAGCACAAGGAATGATGGTCAGTTACAACAGTAAAGTGTTTTCCGAATATGTACGGCCGAAATTTGTTGGTAGCCCATACGATGGCAAGACATTCCCTTTCTGTGGTGGAATAATTCTTTTCGGCTTTTGTCAGAGTTCTAGAAGCGTATGCTATAACTTTCGACATTATTCTGAATTTGTACTAGGATAGCTCCGATACCGTACCCGCTTGCATCAGTATGGATTTCTGTAGAAGCTCTTTCGTCGTACATCCCCAATACTGATCCGAAGTAATTTCTGTAGAAGTGCTTTCTTAAGACTGTTAAATGCTTCCACCTCTTCAGGACCCCAATGAAACTCCACGCCACTTTTCAGCAACGACTGCAAAGGTTCGGCGAGATAACAGAAACCTTTAATAAATCTTCTAAAGTATGAACAAAGGCCAAGAAAACTTCGTATGTCATGTATATTCTTTGGAGTGGGAAAATTTCTTACGGCTTTTATTTTGTCGGGATCGGGACGAACGCCATTACTAGATACAAGATGGCCCAGAATCTTTACTTCTTGGGCAGCAAAAAGACACTTCTTTGAATTTAATTTAAGACCAGCTTCCTGAAGACATTTTAGAACAAGTCTTAATCGTATAAGATGGTCTTCAAAAAGTTTCTGAGAACACTATTATGTCATCTAGGTAACAAAGACACATAGTCCATTTAAAATGGCGTAGCAAATTGTCCATCATTCTCTCGAAGGTCGCAGGTGCATTACAGAGACCAAACGGCATGACTTTAAACTCGTATAAGCCTTCGGGGGGTAATAAATGCCGTCTTTTCACGATCCGCTTCGTCTATTTCTATTTGCCAATAACCAGATCGGAGATCCATGGAAGAAAAGAACATGGCACCTTTCAGACAGTCGAGCGTATCGTCAATACGAGGCAGAGGATAAACGTCTTTTTTCGTGACGCTATTCAGCTTGCGATAATCGACGCAAAAACGCCAACTACCGTCTTTTTTTCTTACGAGCACAATGGGTGATGACCAAGGACTTTCAGAGGGTTGGACGATACCTTCATCAAGCATTTTCTGAACCTCTTCATGAATGATGCGTCTTTCAGTCGGCGAGACTCTGTAGGCTCGTTGGTTGATTGGAGCATGGTCACCAGTAAAAATCCTGTGTTTCACATTCGTCTTCGCGGCTGTCAACTTGTCGGTCTTCGTGAAAAGCCCAGAAAATTTCCGGAGTAGTTCGGATAGCTTGTTTCTCTGTTCGTCACTTAACTCGGGTGACATCATTAACGAACAATTCATCTGTGACTCCGAAGTTTCTTGCTGGTCATCCAAGCAACCCGATGTGTCGGAAATAACACATAGATGCCCTTCATTTAGTGGTTCAGCTTGGCCTATGCACATTCCTCTAGGGATGATTTGGTTTCGAACTGCAGGTTGGTAACCCAGACATCACTTTTTCCGTTACGATATGTGGATACCATGGACGGTGTAGCAATATTTTTCTCGAAGAGCAAATGTTTGCTGCCGTCTAGAACTACATTTATGTCTCCTCGGGTTTGATATCCTGATACTGTTATTCTAGTTAAAGAATGCGGCTTAAGTGTATAGTCCCTGGTGGCATACAAATTCCAGGCGTCAGGCGCTGTGAGTCTCGACAGATGTCTTCTAGAACAAGTTCATTTTGTCCACAGTCTATAACGGCTTGAGACGCCTCTAAAAAGTCCCATCCTAGGATGACGTCATGGCTACAATGTGATAAAACAATAAATTCAAAAGGCAGTTCTCGATTGTTTATACGGACACGTAAAACACATTTCCTATCGGCCGAACAAAATTTCCATCCGCAACTTTCAGCATAACGCTCTTTGGCATCAGCAAACAGAACTTTCTTTAAAAATCGGCGATACTTATCGGATATGACAGAAAACGATGCCCCAGAATCTACTAGAGCACGTATCGGCTTCTTATCTATTATTACGTCTAGTTGGTTACCAGTCATCTTGGCGGTCGACGGAGGATTTCCAGTACACGCGGCCTCACCTCCTTGAAGGTCGCTCTCCTAGTTTTCCTCGCTCCTACGGCCTGGCGACTGACTGGATCGGCGATATGGCGACGGGGACCTGTAACGACGTATTGGGGATCGGCCTCTCGTGGGACTTGGCGTAAAACGGCGAGAAGAGTTTGGTCGGCGTATTTCTTCTTCAGTGTCAACGTCGTCGAAGTTCCGTCGGCGGTTTCGAGAGTTGTCAAAGACAGCCTTTCTCTCTCGGCAGTAGCGCATTACATGTCCAGGACGTCCGCAGCGGAAACAAACAGGTCTGTTGTCAGCCGTTCTCCACACATCTGTTTTTCTTGGTTCAGGTGGGAATTTCTGAACAGGAGCTCTGTATTTCCTGGTTACAGCGGCGTATGTTGGTCGTGGTCTAGTTTCTGTAGGTTTTGTTGACACTGGGGCCAAAACCCTTTCAACTTCGTCTTGAACGATCTCTTCTAAGGATTGGGGATCGGAGTCCAAAGATTCTTGCGTCTGGTTAACTAGTCGATGGACTTCTTCTCGTACGATTGTGCGAATAAGAGAGACCAAATCAGTCTCATCCGTCAGGGATGCAACCGGTACGACGTTTGGAAGCCTTTCAAATCTCGGTCGACCAACTCTCTTCTGCTTCATATCTTCGATATAGTTGCACCATTTGATAAAACTTGCTGTGTCGTTGATTTCTCTCGTCAACAGGGCCTGATAAATATCCTCAGCAACACCTTTCATTAGGTGTGACACTTTTTCGTCTTCTTTCATCAGAGGATTTACCTTCTTGGCAAAGTCCTAATACACTTTGTATGTAGGACTGTGTACTCTCGCCTGAACGCTGGGCTCGGCATTTTAGTTGTTCTTCTGCCCTTCTGGTATATTTTTGACGGTCACCGAAAAGTCCACTTAGTCCATTTTTAAACGCTTCCCAGGAATCTAAGGCGTCTTCGTTGTTGACATACCACTGTCTCGCAGTTCCGTCAAGAAAGAAATAAACGTTAGCCAGGCACATCATGTCATCCCACTTGTTAAAGTTGGCTACTCGATCGTACTCTTTAAGCCATTTGAGAGGGTCTTCCCCAGGCGCTCCCTCGGAAGGTCGATGGGCTCCTCCATTGCTGTAACGAAGGTGTTACTACAGCGGGCTTGGCTTCTTGCTCGGTCGGCATTTTTGTCCTCTTCCTACTATTTTCTTTTAACAGTCCGAATTCGGGGGATAATCCTCTTAATCGGAGGCTCCTGCGAAGGTTGTCACTATTATCCACGTTTGACGTTAATTGTACCCCGCGCCTCCACCAAACTTGTCACGGAGTTCGAAAGAAGTACACAGTTCAATTAAACTAACAATTAGATTTATTCTAACGCTTGAGCTCGATACAACACTGGACTGAGAACATGCCCAACTGGCGATGAACTCTGCTTTTATACACTTCGAATATTCGAGAAATAACCAGTATGCACTCTAAAGAATGATCTGGATTCATCTAGAACCTAGAGAAACAATACATTAAAAACGGAAACAAAATTCCAGTCTTTGGATAAATCTGCCGGGGCCGGGATTCGAACCAGAGACCTGAGGAAGTTCAGTCCAACGCTCTGCCAACTCGGCTATCGGGACTTGTAGCAAATTATGCGTGTGGCAATATGATGAAAGCGTAATAAAGGAATATTGTGAAGATGATGCCCTCTTCATTTTACCAGCAGGCCTGGGGCCTGACATATATATTTATATATATATTTATATATATATATATATATATATATATATATATATATATATATAAATGGATGTTTGCACATATGACCTCGCTTCACTCTAACACCATTCAACCGATCCCTATGAAAATTGGCATGTATATGTATTTTTTTGTGGAAAAGATTTTGTCCACAGTCTCTTTGTTGCAGCTTCCCACCAGGTGGCGATGCGGCTTACGAACTTCTGCACCGTTCAAGTAATCGCAAAGTTGCCAACAGGTTCACCAAAAATAATGCCAAATTGGCTCTATTGGCAACATTTTGCTATGCTCCCATTGAATCGCCATTATAATGTAAGCAACGGCATTGCTTGCGAGTATTACATTTTTTTAACCTTAAAATATATACAATAGAAAGTAATATCAACGTATTATGCATCCAGATATATTATTTGCACTATCTTAAGCATTTATTACGCTAAATTTGCAACAATGTGTTACTTTTGCTGAGCAGAGATCAACTTAAGAAGGTGTTTTCAAAAATCGAATCACAAGAGAGATACAGAGCGTTATAAACAAAATTTTAAAAAAAATCATTTTTATTATCTTTAAGATCTACAGACTTAAAATTTAACAAATATGATATTTTGTTTAGCTGAGATATGCAAAAAAATGTGTTTTTTTGTTTAATTTAATACTCACGTAAAATAACTCATTCAAAACTTATTTATCCTTCAATCTGTATTGTCTAATTTTTCAATTCACTCGTGCCAAGAACGAGTACACCATCTAGCTCTTTATCGTAATTAAGACTTAAAACATTGTTTGGGTTAAAATATGAGTAGATAATATGTCCCGTATTTGTATGAATTTCGAATCTTCCGCTGTAATTCTTTGTGAATTATTACGAGATACGGCCTGCAGGATACATTCGAGTTTGTATGAGTTTTTGTAATTAACGTTTTAATCTGACGCCAATTAGTACATTTATTTTCGATGATCATTGGAATTTAGAACCTCTCTCGGTCAAGTGACAATAACGCACCCTACTCTCCAAACCCACGTTTCTCCAGCGTGAGGATTTAGAGCTTCGACAGATTTAGCGTACATCGAACAACTTTTATATGGTCCCAACTGTAATTCTTTGTGAATTATTATGAGATACGGCTTGCAGGAAAATTTCGACTTTGTATGTGTTTGTTGTAATTAACGTCTTAAACTGGCGCACAAATCGTTACACTATTGGAGATGAACATTGGAATTTGGAACCTTGGTCAAGTTAGGAGAATGCACAAAAATCTCCAAACTTCCACAAATCTCCAGCGTGACGATTTAGAGCTTCAACAGATTTAACGTGCATCGAACCTTTTATATGATCGTCTAAAAATCTCCTACTTTTCTATTCAAGATTCGTCTTCAGATAATGAATTTTGAGACACATCTTAACCTGATCATCGTCGGCTGATAATTTACAATCTTAATCATTTATTCTTTAAAAATTTGAATTGAAAAATTTGACACAGAACTTCATTGAAAATATATATTATGTGCATATTCTTGTAATGTATTATTGAGTAACTTTGAGTAACAATTTATTTACTAACATAGCAGTGACAGATTAAATGACTTTGCTTTGTAAAAGTTCAAACATTTAAGTTGGAAACTTGATCGAAAAACAATAAATAACAAAAATTCTTACTTGCTCGTTCAGTCGTTGTTTGATATAACACAGAAATAGAAGAAACATAAATTACTAAAAGCGACATGAATTTACAAGCATATAAGAAAGTATACTCAATGTTTCAAAATAGTAACAACAAACATTTTAATTTTAGCAAGTATGTATACTTCTTTTTTTAGTTTAATACCATCTTTTAAAAATAAAAATTTTTGTTTTCAGGTTTGAACATATCGTGTCAGAATATTAACTGATATCCCTACATTTTAAGTCTAAAGGGAAGCATAAACTATTTTCGTTATTTTAAACATTGTTAATTAATTTGTTAAATAGCTTGGTGAACAGTTTCTTTTATAAAGGATTACTAATTTCAAGGGAATACATTTTAATTATTTACAATTTACTTTTTTTTTCTTCTTTCATCAATTTCGATTTCGTTTGCAATTAACTGCCGTTTTACAATAAAAACTAAAATTTGTGAAGACGTGAGAATGAAAGTAAATTTTAAAAGTTAAAACCACTTATTTTTTTTAAACTAAGGCTTTTGCTCTTAATATATAATTTGTTGGATCTATAATCTTAATTAATTATTTGTTTTTAAAGAAAATAAACTGACTATTACAAGTGCAAAATTATCGTTAAATATATATTAAAACATAAATATGTTTTAATATGATAATTAACTTTAATTATATATATAGTTTATGAATAGTGTAATATATTCTTAATAATAATGAAACTCATACAGTAACTTGATATACCTTTTAACTTTTCCTGGAGAAAAACATATTACAGCAGATTTATTCAACAAGTTAGAACATCCTTTACATCGCACATTACGGATAAGACTAGATATTAACTTGTATGGAATACAGCTATGCGACAGCCTGATACCTGAAACACATTATACCCCAATAAAAATGCACAACCATTTTCACACACGAAAAGCAATTCATTGAATTCATATTTTCGTTTATTGATCTGATGTGTTCTTAAGAGATATTAGCTTATGATTTGTAGGCAGTTCTTAAAAATCAATTTTTTTATAGCCCAATATTTCGGTTAGTAGAACAAAATTATTCCAAAAGCAATTGAGAAACCTTTTGAATTTATTAAGCGTGAAGAATGATGTAACTTGTTTGCTGCCATCTTTGAAACGTATTCTGAAAGCAGTTGCATTAGATTGGAAGTTTAATGATGCATTTGGATTTTTAATGTGCTGTTACATTCTAAATATGTTCCTTAACATTAATTTTTCTTTGCTTTCTTTTTATTATCTGTTATTTTCTTTATATGTATTCATTTTTCGAATAGATGCAAAGGATGTTAAAGAAATTCGAGTATTATTTAGGTTTACAAATGTAAATGCTGCTAAACGAGAAAGATTTTATGATCATAAAAACATTTATTATTCTTAACAGAGTATATTTACTTAATTATTTGCTATATGTGTTTGTGTTTTGATATTTGCATATTTCTGTATATTTGAGTCAAATTTCAAGCATTCGCTTAAGAAAATTACCGTTTTAAAAGCAGTTAATAATTGTTAAAGTTAAAAATAAGAAACACAAATAATTTAAATCCAATAAATAACTTAGTGAAGAAGTATACGTTTAAAAAGGCCATACAGGTTATATGAATTTTTTAAATACACATTAAAGATAAATAAAATAAATCATTAAGTTTTTCAATGAGGCTCAAAAAAGTTAAAGTTAAAGATTTTTTTAAGTTATTTGAATTTTTTTACACGATTGCTAAAATTTAATTCAGTTTGAAATTCAACTGAAAATTTTATGATTACTAGATCTATCTTCAGTTAAGTATAAAGCAACATTTAAAAGATTTTATTTTGTAATTTCTAAATCGCTTGGTATTATATCAACGAAAAATGTTGAAATGTATACACTCATTGGCATTAAAATTTCGGGCCAAGAAATGAGTGTGGGGTTCTTACGAAACTTTGCATGGAGGAAAATATCAGGCAGATGTATAAATGTTTAGAAATTCAGCGTGCGATGGCGCTTTACGTAATGTCACCAGAGGGAAATGAACGCTTTACTTGGGTTGCAAAACATGTACGCAGGGCTATTCTGCGTGCATTTAATCTGTCACAGACTGAAGTGCTTTAGCTAGAGATGTCAGTACGCCACTATCAGAGACAATGGAAGCATCTGTGAGAGATCAAACCGAGGTGAGTCACAGGGATGATGGAAACCAGATGGTTATCTCGGGGAGTAACTCGCCATCTAATACGTGTGAGGAGGTGTTGAGACCAGGGGACAAGTAAAATGAGTGTTACATGAGTGAACAGGCTCAGAATGCCCTCAACAAACCAGTAGTCGAGAAGCCCATCACATCAAATGACATGCATGTATAGCGACCACTGTCTCATTGTCTGCTATCCATACATTGGCAGAACATTCACTACGAGCCTCTGTGTCAATATGTACCACTGCAAGGTGCCCAGCTGAAAGACATCTTCAATCACGGCGCGCGTTATGGGTACTAACATTGACACCCACTCATTATTATCTGCATTTGGAGTGGTGTCTTGCTCAAAGCTATTGGACTTGAACCAAATGGAATCAAGTCGTCTTCAGCGACGAATTCACATTCAATTAGGGTAGTGATGCCATTAGTCTAAAGACGTAGAGGCCCTGTGGTGAACGCCTAAATCCTGCATTTTGCTGTACAGCGGGACTCAGCACACACAACTGTGGGGTGGTATGGGGTGTCATCGCATTCAACACAAGTTCATCCATAATATTAATCTATAGCATCATGAGAGCTCAGCCATATGATTCACCACTCATGGTAGAACTCCTATGTGCAACTTTGCAACAAACCAATGTTTGCCCAAATAGCAAAGGTTTTGATGGACTGTCTCCGTTACATTTTCAATCTTTTCTGGTCTGCTAGATCTCCATATTTGTCTCCGATCGAACATATCTGGAATCATTTAGGATGGCAAGTTTGACAGCTTACTAGTTTGGTCGAATTAGAAGTGGATTTACAGCAATAGTGAAACGAGATCTCCGAAGATATCATACTGGACTTGCATGTCGCCTGTCCGACCTTTTCCCATCAAACCTTCATGCTACAGGTAGCCCAACACGGTGCTAGGAACTCCATTCATTTGAAATATTTTCTATAATGAACGTTCATTTTGATTTGATTTTATAATTACTTATTTACAAAAAAACATCAAACTTTTATGTATATAGAATTTCATATTATTCGGACAACTCTCTTCATGTGCACATTTTGTGGTAATGAGTGTATTTTCTCTAATCTTAAC
Organism: Trichonephila clavipes; assembly: GCA_019973935.1. Lineage (NCBI taxonomy): Eukaryota > Metazoa > Arthropoda > Arachnida > Araneae > Nephilidae > Trichonephila > Trichonephila clavipes. Next base: position 122,654 of record BMAU01020869.1, on the reverse strand, counting down.
CTTTTAACCACCGAGACAAATTTACGAAATTCATTACTCATTGCCACCGTTTTTCTTACAAGCGCGCGTTGTTATACGGTTCGTTTAGGGAAAATAAAAGGCGTGCCTCCCCCCTAAAAATTGTTTACTTTTACTTTTAAAAAGGAAAAAAAAGATAAAATTAAAATGAAACTAAAAAATTTAATTTCTAAAGTTACAATATAATAAAAAAAAAAAAAAAAAAATTATAACTTACTTGTTCTGTGATATATCCTGAAACATGGCGAACATACAAACCTGTATCACATTCAATGCAGTGTTTCTCAAACTGTGGGGCGCGCCCCCTTGGGGGCGCGATAACCTTACGAGGGGGCACGAGCATATTGAAAATAAAAGATTTAAAAAATAATTAATTTACTGGAATGAATTAAAACAAAATACTTTCAGACATAATAAAAATGCTCTTTTACTCTGATATAATTTATAGGCGCGATATTATGTCATCAAAAATAAAAACTTCTTCAATACCTAATTAGCGATCTTTGATCCTATAACCAAATAAAAAAACTTTTATTTGATTTACTGTAATCCCATGATGAGAGATTTTTTATTACGTTTTATTTTTAAACCTAACATTCTACTACTCTTTCGGAGAAAAAACAAATCCCAGACCCAGAATCGAAAAAATTTAGGAACATAAAAAAATTCATCACTGTCATTATTTTTGAAACACTGCACATTATAGCTGTAATCTGTTTGATCTTCTAAGTTATTGGTACAGTTAGTTATGACCCCTCTCTTATGTGTTTGTTTCTCATTTAGGGAACTTGTAAGTAATGTATTTTTTTGTGTTGCGCTTTTTTCCATGCAAAAGAGTTTTATGATATTTGGAATACCACGGAGAAGGATTACTTGGCCAAGACATTTTTATGAGTATTGTCAAACATATAAAAGATGGCGAAAAACTTTTTACACGTGTACAATAAAATAATTATAAAAAAAAATGATTGGGGTGACTCAATATCCCCGCTCGAGTGTATCGAGTACGCGCCTGCTTCCCGGTTAAAAAATGTTGAAGTCTTTTCGCTTTAAATACTAAAAATAATGCAATTGTTCTTCATCGGAATTTTATATTATTGTTCATTATTTAACATCAATTATATAAATGCTAATCAAATTTATTTTGCTAATTATAATTTGAGCAATCATTTAAAAAAAAATCATTTTACATTTTTGTAAACATTGTCGCACATTGGCCTTACTCTCCTTACAATTCAGCTATTATATCAATAGTGTTTTGTTTTCTTACAAATGAACTCGTGCAAAGTACGGGCATTTCAGCCGGTAAACTTTTAATGTATAAGTGCTGCACAGAGTATTTTATAACTTATTAATTAATACTAAATTAAGAACAAGTTTAATAAATATTAACGACTTCCATGGGCTTGTCTTGCAAAGCAAAGTTTTTATAAGGAATGCTTATGATTAGAAATTGACCCTCTGATTTCTTTTTCTATATTTAGCAGATATCTATATTTTGTCTTCTAAGCAGCCACAGCATTTTGCAATATGTTCAATTTAAAAATTAGAGAAAGGAAAAATAACATATAATAATTATCCTATTACTTACTTAATTTAATTATTTATTTATTTTGCTTAAAAGTAGTATACAAAATTTAATACTCATATTATTAATTTGTATGGTTTATAATTAAGATCGCGTATTATAGCTTTAGCGTCAAAGAGCATTATTATTGCATTGAGTACATTATTAATGTATAAGGGGGGCGCGATAGAAATTGTGATTGAAAAGGGAGGCGCCAGTATTTAAAGTTTGAGAAGCACTGCATTCAATGTATTCGTACAAAAAATTAAAAAGCTCCTATAACACACAGTAAGCGAAAATGACAGCAAGTGAAGAATACAGATCACCCTCAAATGAAAAAAAAACCACTGGTTACTTCTGAATTTTATCATTCTTTGAATATACCCTTTTAAATTCCTTCCTAACTTTTTTCCGAAATGAGTAAATTCCTTAGAAGCACAGTTAACTCCATGATATTGTATTCCAAAATCAGTAGGACAATATAAAAATTCCTCCTTTGAAAAGGGTGTTTTTTTAGAGGTATAGAACTTTAAATTGCAATAAAACTACAATGTATTATTCGATTGACATGAATTTTTTTTATTCGAAAGATAATCTTGTGGCATTACATTTTAAATCTGATTTCTGGCATATGACTGCCACGGCTGGCTCGGATGTAGTGCAATCTGGACGTCCATTTTCGATGACTTTTTCCAACATTTGTGGCCGTATATCGGCAATAACACGGCGAATGTTGTCTTCCAAATAGTCAAGCGTTTGTGGCGTATTCGCATAGACCAATGACTTTACATAGCTCCACAGAAAATATTTTAGCGGTGTTAAATCACAAGATCTTGGAGGCCAATTCACAGGTCCAAAACGCGAAATTAAGTGGTCACCAAACGAGGCTTTCAATAAATCGATTGTTTCACGAGCTGTGTGACATGTTGCGCCGTCTTGTTGGAACCACAGCTCCTGAACATCATGATTGCTCAATTCAGGAATGAAAAAGTTAGTAATCAAGGCTCTATACCGATCACCATTGACTGTAACGTTGTGGCCTTCATCGTTTTTGAAGAAGTAGGACCAATGATTCCACCAGCCCATAATACGCACCAAACAGTCAGTTTTCTGGATGTAACGGTGTTTCGACATACACTTGTGGATTAGCTCCACTCCAAATGCGGCAGTTTTGTTTGTTGACGTAGCCATTCAACCAGAAGTGCGTTTCATCGCTAAACAAAATTTACTTATGAAAATCGGGAACAACGGCAATCTCGTTTTGGGCCCATTCAACGAATCTACGCCTTTCTTGATCATATTTAAAATGTAATGCCACAAGATTATCTTTCGAATAAAAAAATTCATGTCAATCGAATAATTAATCGTTGTTTTATTGCAATTTAAAGTTCTATACCTCTAAAAAACACCCTTTACGTTCGGAGCAATAAACGTACCAGCTCAGCAGGACAGTGGCACTAAAGGGGCTGATTTAATTAATTACACATTCTTTCTTGCTTATTTATCTATCATAAACTACGCAAAATAATGTTTGTTAATATTTTTTTCTACATTTTCACCATTTTATGATGCAATTAGTACAATATTATACTTCAGCTAGATTTGGCACACAAAGCAATATAGTGTGATGAAGTATACTTCAAGAGGTTCACTTTCAAATTAATCAAATAAAAAGAATATAAAAAAACACCCAAAACAATTTTAATACATTAGTATGCATACTGAATCAATCTTATATTGACAAGATGTCTTTAATATAGATAAATAATACGATGAATATATCAATCTTTAGCCTAGAAATTAAAAAAAATAGTTTGGTAAGATAGTTCTAAATTACAATAAAATCTGAGTATTTTATTTCAAGAAGCAAATAGTAGTAAAAGTTGTTTTTTTTAATATAAAACTTAATGCTACACCTTTAATAAAAAATATTAAATTAAAAAATACAAGCTCCTGTTAACTTTGAAAATGTATTTCTCTGTTTGAAATACTCGCATCTGCAAGAGGCATTTTTACTCATTGAATAAAGGTTGTAGCCAAATCAAGTAAAGAAATACTTAGATATTTCTTTTCTTTGGAAAAACTACCGCATTAAATAAGAAAAACGACCTGACACGACAGTAACATGTCTGCAATTTCTTAACATAATTAAATGATCTTTATGCTCTTTCATTTAACCGAGCTCCAAATAACATTTAAAGTCAAAATTATCTCGGTAATCATGTTTATCGCCATTAGCTCGGGAAAGGTTAAAACAGAAAACGAGAACCTTACCATCAAAAGAAAAGCTGCAATGACTGTCACATGCTAATAGCTTTCTGATTTATGAAAGGTAGGAATAAATTTGCATTCTGAAAAAGTAAGAATCTTTTTTTGAAAAAATTAATGCTCATTAAAGAGCCTTAATTAACGCTAAGAAAAAGACTTCAGAATCAGCGATAAAAATTTGACCTTTATCCAGACCTGTGTCAAGTATGCTGCTATGTATATAAATTTAATGTATCGTCAAAGTTAGATTTTTATTGATACTGATTGTGAAAAAAAAAGATAGATGAAGTATAAAATTAATTCTGTTGGGTTTATTTGATTAATATTATTTAATAGGCTGTGGTAAAAGCATTTAAAAAAGAAATGGATTGTTAAACCACCACTTTTTTTCTGTTTAAGAGAAACGAACATCGTTTAGAGTTTAAAATTTTATGATCATAGCAAATAAGGCTTTCTAAATTTAACAACATTACGTATTTGATATAGGTATGAATAATTTATGATTTGAAGTGGCTTAAATTCGACAGATTTGCAACAATACATTTGAAGACTAAACTTAATATTTTTATGATTTTGTAACATCTCGTTAGATAAATACCAGTACATGATTTCAAATAAAAACGTATCTAGGAGTTCAATTTGTATTTATGTGTTTCGAAAATAGTTTTATGATTTTAGTAAGTTGTTTAATTAAAGAAGGTGACTTTTAACATGTATTTATTGTGTCAAATGCTTGATTACATATATTTTTTTTAAATATTTGTTGCAAATGTATTTGAAGATTCAGTTTTTAATTTAATAATTGCATCGGGTTTATATAATTTCATTGAAAATAATTGTTCTTTTGTAATCAAAAAGAAAGTGCCTTCTAAATCATAATTTTCGCAAGTGCTCCTGAAGTTCTTACTATCATTCATATAAACCAGTGGTTTCCGAAGTTGCCCCTACAGAACCCCAGGGGTCCCCGATAATAATCAGGGAGTGAGTGAAAAGCTAAAATTGATTTGGGGGTCCCTGAACAACATTAGGGGTTTCATGCAAGGTTTAATATAAAATTTAAAAACTTTTGATTTATTTTTATCTTTATTGAAATTTTAATAAATAACAATAATTCACTTCAATGTTTCCAACTGGGTGTTGAAGCTTTTTGCGCTTTGACTAACTAATATCCCCAACACAGATGAATCCATACTAATACAAGAGCATGTTATTGATATATCCACAAATGATTGACTTGCACCAATGTCTGAAGAAGGTTATTACAAATTCTAAAAACAAAACTAGATCCCAATTTTATATCCTGCAATATGAGTTATTGTATAGAAGTTGTGTTGACTGTTTTTTCGTCGTCCAATTTGTTAGAACGTGGATTCAATGCCGTTATAAACCTCGTAAAAAAAGAAATAAATAAATAAAAGAAACCGACTAAAAATTAGTACTTGTGAAGTTTGCGTGGTTGCTACAAATAAACATTTAGACAGACATAAATATTAAGGCGACCAATTCTTTTTTACAATGAAAAGGGGGATGAAAATTAAAAGAAAAATTACAAAGTAAATGTATGAAACATTTTATCAATCCAAACAAAAGTACAATAATTATGTTTGCATCCCTTTTAATTAATTACTTAAATGAGTATTCTTAAATGGAATGATTTTTTTGTCAATGCATCGTTTTTCTAATATATCAGAAATTTCGGAGCAAAAAATATCCTTCATATTGAACTTTACAATAAGTGCTACAACTAAAAAGTATCAATATTCAATCTTGATTTCTCATTTGACCAAAAATCATTATAAATCGCAAAAATTCTTTCAACTGCTGCATTTGTTTTAAGGCAGCACAACGTAAATTCAACAAGAATAACAACGTTTTCATATGGAATGTGTTTATTTCTGAAATGGTTAAATATTTTCACTCATATATTATCAACTTCCCCATCTTGATTTGCCCATTGTTCTAATTTATCAGAATTTAAATATTCATCCAGTCTTCTAATTTCTTCGAACAAACAATTGTCATCCATTTTGTACGGCATGTGCTCATGGGTGCTCCATTTCTGCATTATAAAGGGTGTTTTTTTAGAGGTATAGAACTTTAAATTGCAATAAAACAACGATGTAGTATTCGATTGACATGAATTTTTTTATTCGAAAGAAAATCTTGTGGCATTACATTTTAAATATGATTTCTAGCATATGACTGCCATGGCTGGCTCTGATGTAGTCCAATCTGGACGTCCAATTTTCGATGACTTTTTCCAACATTTGTGGCCGTTTCAATTCAGGAATGAAAAAGTTAGTAATCATGGCTCTATACCGATCACCATTAACTGTAACGTTGTGGCCTTCATCGTTTTTGAAGAAGTACGGACCAATGATTCCACCAGCCCATAAAGCGCCCCAAACAGTCAATTTTTCTGGATGTAACGGTGTTTCGGCATACACTTGTGGATTAGCTTCACTCGAAATGCGGCAGTTTTGTTTGTTGACGTAGCCATTCAACCAGATGTGCGCTTCATCGCTAAACAAAATTCGCTTATGAAAATCGGGAACAACGGCAATCTCGTTTTGGGCCCATTCGACGAATGTACGCCTTGTTTGATGATCGTTTTGATGAATTGCCAAACCAAACTGAGAATAAATCACTTGACAGCTGTTAAATCGGTCGCCTTCTTGGAAAGTAATGTCAACTTAAACTTCTATACCTGGAAAAAAACACTCTTTACATTATACATATATATTTCTGTATTGATTGATATTAAGGTACATCTGATTTTTTTTGGGAACCATATTATTAACCATAACACTAACAGCTCTGCGTGATTAGAGGGAAATTTTGTCTAGAAAACCAGATGAGGTGTATATATGAAAAATATTTGTAATTTGAAATATGTGTACAAATGGTAAAATATGTAAAGTGTAATTGTAATGTGTGAGAAAAATATTTGTGGCAAAATATTTAAAGAGTTTTCATTTCACGGTGGCTGTCCCTGATGTTTTGAAATAAAGCCAGTTTTTTTAGGTAGTTTCTGAGTGCAGATGAAACCAGAAAATTGTATTGGACTACAAAATGTTTGAAAATGTAAAAGTAGTTAGAATTTTTAGACGGTTTGTGTATAGCCTGGGTTATTTATGGCCATGTGGTCAAAATAACTTTTTTTCCTAGGTCCATAGCTCGAATAGGGTACACCTTCATAAGTGTGTAAAGGTGAATCTAGAACGATTAAACATCTAAATGATCATTTTGTTGTAATTATTTGAGTAAAGTTATTGTAGCTATTGAAAGTTAAAGTTTTGACGAATATTTAACGGTAAAATTTGTTAACGTAATTTCTTTAGGGTCATTAAGACCCTTGAATAAATCACGTCTTTCTTCCTGGAGGGTTTAGTGACGGGACTTTTTTCATTGCGATTTCTTTTAATGTTCTCTTGGTATTCCTTTGGGGCCGAAATGGCAATTCTTTCCAACCAACTCGAGAAAATGAATGTGATTATGCAAATTAGGAATCATATATATATATATAATAGAAGTTTAGCGTTCGCGTGGTGGCTATGTGAGGTCATTGTCTAAGTGTGGAAATGATTAAGATATCGGTTAGAAGACCCGTACCTGTATATTCAAGCTAAAGGATACGAAACCACAAAGATTATAGTCGAATTAAAGCCACGTCAATCAGGGCAAAGAAAGTAGTTGTTTACCTGGGATATAGCGTTAAGTGACTTTGATTAAGTTATAAGGAAAGTGCGTGTATTAGTGAGATTGAAATTAATCTATAAAGTTAGATATAGTGGTCAATTACGCGATTATCTGGTAATACGTGTTGTGTCTTCTCATTTCAGATTTGATTATTATTATTGTTGTGTATTGTGATTAAGTTAAGATCTTAATAAACATATATTAAGATGAACGATTTGCGTGATTTCTTGTTCTTACCTACAAAAACAGGTCGCGTAGAAAATGGAGAACAGGGGCACCCACGGGCTTGAGACTCACAGCATATTTCCTGAGAATGTAAATTATGTAAAATAATTCCTATGAATGTAAATTATTTAAGAATATCCAACTAATTGCGATAACTAGTTTTTAAAAATGGAGATACGGAGATTGTTTTGTGGTATTTAGATTTATTTAGTACATTTTAAGAAAAAAAGGCTAAAATTAAGAAATGAATTATTTTCCCTGAAATAGCAAAAATGGTTAAAAGTTGGGAAAAAATTACATAAAAGGGCCTGCTCTCTACAAATAGTAAATAAAGAAATTCTCAATTTTTCAATTTTGGTGGATTACTTTGTTATTCCGCTTTCAAATGACGTTCAGCATAAGAGATATTTAACTTTTTACAAAAAACAGAGCACTTAATCTTAGATGTTAAGGAAATTGCTTAAAAAATCAGTAAATATCTAATTTATATTATAAATGTGAAAGTTTGTGAAAATCTTTGTGGGTCACGCAAAAACAACTTAATGGATTTTAATGAAACTTTACAGTAATATAGCTTATACATCAGAATAACACATAGGCTATAATTTATAAAAATTTGTAAGATGTGTCCAAAATATAACGCTATTTGTCAAGTAAGAAAGAAAAAATTCTGCCATCTGCAAGCAAAAAAGGCCACGTCAGCACATATATCTATCTTTTGTTTGTGAAAAACTCTTTTTGTTTTGGCTACGCAAGGGAATCGCTTCTAATTAATTCCTGTGATCAGAATAATGCCTATTTTTTTTATTTCAGAATAAAACTAAGTTTTGAAGGGTGAGGTTGTTATAAATCTCTCTTTATTTTAATGTTTTTTTAATGATTTTATTATGCACATTTGGTAGTAAGAAGTTGATCTATGTTCAAAATAACTACTTTTATCGCTTCTGTAAAAAAAAAAGTAAAAGTAATCACTTCTTAAAGTAAATAAACTTTCTCTTTCACATTACATCATTTGGACAAACTTTCATAATTTTTTGTGGTTAGTAGTTAATTATAACGCTGTAATTTTAATTGAATATGCACATATTGCATTTTTAAGTATAAAACTAATTATAACTACTGTACTGTGATTTTTTGCAGTGAGTGAGTGAGTGAATATTAACGTCGCACTGTTCAGCTACACGAGGGCTTTTGGAGACGGACCATGTAATTTTAAACAATGGTCAAGTGACGGGAACGACACTTGAGCTGCCACCCCCTTCTCCTAACTACCACACCACACCAACTTAGCAGGAATATTCTACCAATACTTCGCTTTAATATTCTTTGAAATCCACTCTTCTAAGATATATGGCAGCACGGGTTCTATGATGAGTATTTTAGTGGGGAAGGCGAACAGTTTTGTAGCAGATATTGCGTTTTCAGCGGATTGCAAAGATTATTATTTTTATCGCAAAAAATAGTTAATGTCAAAATTTAAGTGTCTTATGGTTTTGTCTGTTAATGAAGACCTTGGAAAATGATTTGACTACTTATTTTAAGTGAACGATGTACATAATTAATTTTACAGTGGAATATCTTTAATTAATTTATTACCTCTAACAGATTAAATTTTCCAAAGTGGAGTATTTTGTTTATGTATATCCCTTAACTTGTACATGTAGTGATCCAAAAAAAAATTGTATAAAAAAAACTGCAGTAAATCATAATGCGGCTGGATAAAGTATTAACGTGCATCGCGCCCCTGCACGGCGGGTCTTACAAAGCTCTAATGAAACTCGAGCTAGGAAAAATAGCTAGCCATTTGCCAACTTGACTCTATCGTTAACATTTCTCTATGTTTTTCATTGAATCGCCATTATAATTTAAGAAACGGCGTTGCTTGCGAATATTACAATTTTAAAATAAAATCAATACAACAGAAAGTAATATTAATGTATTACACTTTTAGATATAAATTATGTACACTGCTTTAAGCGTTCATAACGCAAAACTTTTAAGAATGTGTTACTTTTGCTGAGCAGAGATCAGCTTAGGGAGATATTTTGAAAAATCGACCCTCAAGAGTTTTACGAGGAATTATAAATTTAAAAAATCCTTTCTATCGACTATTAGATCTACATAGTTAAAATTTAACAAAGGTGTTTTTTTTTCTTTCTTTTTTTGTTTAGTTGAGATATGCAAAAAGTTTTTTTTTAATTTTCAATTCACATAAAATTAACTCATTAAAAACTTCTTTTTCCTTCAATCTGTGTTGTTTAATTTTTTAGTTCACCCATGCGAAGAACGTGTATATCAGCTAGTATTCATGTAAAGAGCTGTAAATATTTAAATGAAACAGTGATTTAAAAAATCTGAAAGTTAAAACACTTCTACTATTATACAGAACATTCACAAAAAATATCAGCAAATTATTTTAAAAACTGTTTGAACAATCGCTGTCTTGATCAAGATGCGGTAAGCTCTCGGTAACAATCCTTAAGCATGTAATCAAGATTTCGTTGGATAATTTTATTTTTCTTAGTTAATTTTAAAACACTGCAGCCCATTTTCTCAAAAAGGATTTAAAAGTCTTGAAATATTCTTTGTGAATCAATGCCGTAAGAATGCTTGAAAGTAAGGTATTTCTGATCTAATCTTAAAATTTCGATTTTTCAAAAGAATTCTACTTACCTTTCGTTTCGTGCAAACGTAACATTCATTTCACCGAAATCTCTTTTGGATCTTCGAAAGTAATTAAAATTCAATGACACTGTCTAATTACGCTGAGACGACGTTGCTGCAAAATAAAGAAGGAATATTTAAACGACGTGCTATTGCGTTTAAGCTCTTTTCCTCAGATAAAAAAGTTGTTGCCATTTCAGGTATTTAAATTTTAACCCTTCGTTTAGTCTCTGAAAATAAAGCATTTATTTAATTGCTTTCGAACATGTACTGTGCGTCGACTGACATTGGTTTAACAGTTTGCAACAGTTGGGAAACTACGAAATATATTCCTCGCTTAATGAATCGAGAACTCTATTTAACTGTATCTGTAACTTGCCATCCAACAAAATTTTCCTCTTAAAACTAACTTAGTGTTCTTCTTTTAAGGGTGTATTGAAAGGTTAAATGCCATTTTTTTTACAGAAGAAACATGATATTTCCTGATGTGCATTTGAATGTAAGGCAATGTGAAAGTGTGCCTGTGCTTGCAATTAGATAATAGATTGTAATTGTGCTGTTATAGTAGTGTTTCTGAAACTGTGGGCCGCCCCTCAAGGTAGGTGATAATCCTACCAGGGGAGGGGCGGCAAAACGAAAAATCGGAAATAAAAGATTATTCAATATATATATATACATGTTAATTTACCGAAAGGAAGCAAAAACAAATATGCATTCGGACCTAATAAAAACTAAATAACAAATTTACCTTTCTATAAAATACTTAGAAATGTATCAGTACTGCACAATATGTATTTAATTATTAATTCATCAATACTAAGTTAGGAACAAGTTTGATAATTACTAATAACATCATGGGCTTATCACATACAAAATTATATAAAAAATTTAGCATTACTTCAAAATACGTTATTATTAAATTGAATGCATTGTTTTAATATGGAAGAGGGTGCAATGTGAAAATTACGATTGAAAATTGGGTGGGAAATATTGAATGTTTGAAAAGCACTGTGTTAGAGTGAGAGATAGCTGTTACACTGTCAAACAGCGTATAATTATTTTTGTCTATACCAGAGGACGGCAGACCGTGGCTCTTCATACTTCAGGCTACATAAAAAAAATTTTTAAAAAATTATATGTACTAAAAATCGATGTTTTCATTTCTTTTTCTCTCTTATCTTTTGAAAATATTTATCTTATTTCCCATTAAAATTGAACATTTTTGTGAAGAGTTCTTCAGTGACAAAATGCATTGAGAATCAGAGGAAATAATAAAAAAATTAGTTTCTACAGCTGAAAATATCTAATTTATCAGCAGAAATACTAACAAGGGAAAATACTCATCTAAATGAGTTTCAGCAACGTTTGCTTATTTACATACATGAGTTAGGGAGAATAGGAGCTAGAGATATAAATAAATCCCCAACATAAGTGACAAAATCATATTTTGTGACAGGCTTAAGGGTTATTAAAAAGAGAGTTGATTGGATTTTCATATGCAGGATCAATCAATAGTTTTTAATTATTAGCCTAAGCATGTGAAATTTCGTAGGAACTTTTTTTCACGACACTTGGCATCTTCATTCTAATTTTACGACATTTAGACATTGGTTCGATAATTCATGATTTTGGAAAGAATGGAAAATATTATTTGTATAAAAACCATCTATTTAAATACTACAAAAAATAATAATTTGATTCAGCTGTCTTCATTGCTACTGATACTGGAAGCTATCTGAACCCCAATGCACACATATGGGGCTCTTTGATACCTTAGTTGTTTTTTTTTCAATTCCTACTATTAGTTCACTCTCTCCCTATATATATATATATATATATATATATATATATATATGTAGGATTTTCCGTTTGAATAGTTTTGTAAAATGTTGACTCATATCCTTTTCAGAGAACCATTAATGTCAATTTTGTTTATTATCGCATTCCGAAGCAGCGTCGTCTGGTGAGCTTTCTGACCGCCGGCTAAAATAATTTTTCGGCAGAGGCCTACTAACCACAGCCGGTTCAACACGTCACGTTTTTCGCGCATTTCACGCCCAGCGTGGTCTCAGTCCAACCATGACAAAGGTAATCAATTTCCCCATCTTCTAAAGGTATAACTCAACTTTCAATTAAACTAATTTCTGCATGTCTCTTTCCCTTTGTAAATATTCCCCTTCTAAATTTTCCCCTTTAACTTGAAATAAATTCTTTTTTTTTACTTAAATGAAGTATCTGCGTTTAAATGACTTTCCATTAATTCATCACTAACCCTTTAATACTTACCCCTAGACAACCACCTCGCCAATTTAAAATCACGACTTCTGAACAGTCTGATTTTTATTCGAAGATATTATTCGGACTCCCATATATATATATATATATATATATATATATATATATATATATATATATATATACACTCATGTCCATAAATTAAGGATAATTCAGAATCACACAGAAATTGAACTCTAAAATAAAAATTTCACCTGTAGAATTATCACACACATCTTGAAGAATATGCAAACTACAGGAAACCACCAGGTGGCGCGGATAGTACGTCACAATGACAAGAGTGTAAGAGAGGAGTATATAAGAAATGGTGGCAAAGAAGTAAAATGGTTCACAAGCACTTTAAAAGCCTTTCAGTGCAATAACCGCATAGTTATGGCACAAAGGAAGCATTTGGATGATTTTTTACCTGGTAGAATTATTGGACGACTGGAATGTGGACGTACCCAGCTGGAAGTATCCAAAGAACTTGAAATCGCCTAGAGTGTCATCTCCAGGCTTTCGCAATGATTCCAAGATGATGGTAATGTGAGTAGATGTTACAGCACAGTTCGCCCTCGAGTTACAACGCCGAATGAGGACCGGTATTTGTCAATTACTGCCAAAAGAAACAGCAAGAGCACAGCATCAGACCTGTCTCGTCAACTCTCTTCAACTACCCATATGGCAGTTTCAAGGCAGACAGTGTACAGACGCTTAGGGCACATTGGTCTATATGCTCGTAGGCCTGTCAGATGTGTTCCACTTACCGCAATTCACTGTCGCCTGCGATTAACCTGGAGTAGAGAGCATGCATTGTGGACACCACAACAGTGGTCTTGTGTGATACTTTCCGACGAGTCCAGGTTTAGTTTGCAGACTGATTCTCACCGGACTTTAATATGGAGAGTGCCAGGTACCCGTTACCACCAAGAGAACACCATTGCAGGATGGCTCGTTTGGGGAGGAACTATTCTTGGTTCCCGAACATACCTGCATGTTTAGAGTGTAACGATGACAGGCCACATCTATCGGGATGTCATTCTGAAACAACATGAACGTTTGTTTCGGGGCGCCATGGGTGCTAAATTTCTGTTTATGCCCGTCCTCACCATGCAAACATTGTAGACGAATGCCTTCAATCGGAGGATATCACCCGTATGGATAGGCCAGCATACTCACCGGACTTGAATTCAATAGAGCATGTGTGGGATATGCTTGACCGACGAATCGTAGCCTGTCAACCCCTCCCACCTGTCTACCGGAACTTCTAAGGGCATTGCTTGATGAGTGGTGTAATGTTCCACAAGATCTGATTGATAATTTGATACTCAGCATGACTAGGCGTTGTAAGGCCTGTATTGCATCGTCCGGGAGACATACTCCGTATTAACCGTGATACTACCCATGTTATACTGTTTTTTGTAAAAAGGTTCTTTTTGAAATTTCCTCCATGGAGTAAAAATCGCAATTTTTATTAAATATCTCAAACATATAGCATCTTTTTTGCTCTTTACTTTTTGTTTAATAAATAGACTTTACAAATAAGTCAAATTTGTTTTGCTTCTGTCTCTTTCTATGCCTAAACTGCATTATCCTTAATTTATGGAAATGAGTATGTATATATATAACATGTTTTAAGTCAGAATCAGACTTAGTTTTAAAAACTTCATTATCCTTAATTTATGGACATGAGTATATATATATATATATATAACATGTTTTAAGTCAGAATCAGACTTAGTTTTAAAAAGGATCTTTATTTGATGAAATTTACACAAGTTCTGACGCTGAGAGGGAGAGAGAAAAAGAACGTCAAAGCAAAAAATCTAAGTGTTTTACCACTTAAGCCAGATGTAAGAAATACATCTTATTTTATGAGTGTACTTGATAGTTAATGCTGACATATAGTGCTATTAAATAAACGATCTGGAATTAGACATGTTTTTTGGCTAGGCCATTTGTTCGATGAAATAAATGGGTGATTAGTTTGAATTTTTAATATATATATATATATATATATATATATATATATATATATATATATATATATATATATATATATATATATTTAAATATATAAAAACAATCACAAGTATCAATTTAAAAAAATTGAAATATATGAATCCCAAAAATACCAAAACACTTCAGAATATCAATGGCGAATATAAAAGATAATGTTCCATCATTTTCAAACAAAATTAAAAACTATAAAATAAAATAAAAATTTATAAAATATCCAAGTGCAATCTCGGACTTAGGACCGATAAGTGGGGTTAAACTAGTTTGATGGCGCCAACCTTCCCCCCTATTGCAACTTGGTAATTTAATTGAAAATTTTCAAATTTCAGAAAAAAAAAAAAAAAAAAAAAAATTAAAAATTAAAAAGTTAAAATTAAACCATTATACTTTAAATTAAAAAGTTAAAATTAAATCATTAGACTTGAAAAATAAAACTATTCGCCATCACATTCCGAAAGATATTGCAATATTAAAATTTAAAAACAATTTAGTACATAATATAAGTGAACCCTCAAACTTCCAAGATGATGCACCCATCTTTAAAATAGTTGTAAAGGTAGAAAAAATAAATTCTGATCCGAAAGTTCAAATCAAAAAATATTTGAGATCCGAAAGTTCAAATCAAAAATTATCTAAAATCAAAAAGTTCAAGTTAAAAATCTGAAAGTTCAAGTTAAAAAATCCGAAAGTTCAAGTTAAAAATCCGAAAGTTCAAGTTAAAAAATCCGAAAGTTCATTAAAAATCTGAAAGTTCAAGTTAAAAAAATCTGAAAGTTCAAGTTAAAAAATTCGAAAGTTCAAGCCAAAAATCCGAAAGTTCAAACAAAAATTTCTAAAAACCGAATGTTCACATTAAAAACACAGTATATTCACAAATGAATAGAGTAAATCATTAAAAATACAGTATATTCACAAATGAATAGAGTAAATCATTAAAGACTCACCAAACAGTATCCCATCAAGAATATGATCCATTTCTTATTTAATGCACGACATTTCATTTTTAATATATCAAATACACATATTTTGCCCATAACATCCAACCATGTCAATCCAATCGATTCTGATCCAATATATATATATATATATATATATATAAAGAATATTTTTTTCAGGTATAGAAGTTTAAGTTGGCATTTCTTTCCAAGATGGCGACCGATTTAGCAGCTGCCAAATATGTATTCTCAGTTTGGTTTGGCAATTCATCAAAACGATCATCCAGCAAGGCGTAGATTCGTCGAATGGGCCCAAAACGAGATTGCCGTTGTTCCCGATTTTCATAAGCGAATTTTGTTTAGCGATGAAGCGCACTTCTGGTTGAATGGCTACGTCAACAAACAAAACTGCCGCATTTGAAGTGAAGCTAATCCACAAGTGTATATCGAAACACCGTTACATCCGGAAAAACTGACTGTTTGCTGCGCTTTATGGGCTGGTGGAATCATTGGTCCGTATTTCTTCAAAAACGATGAAGGCCACAACGTTACAGTCAATGGTGATCTGTATAGAGCTATGATTACTACCTTTTTCATTCCTGAGTTGAACAATCATGATGTCCAGGAGCTGTGGTTCCAACAAGACGGCGCAACATGTCACACAGCTCGTGCCGCAATCGATTTATTGAAAGACACGTTTGGTGACCGCCTAATTTCACGTTTTCACCTGTGAATTGGCCTCCAAGATCTTGTGATTTAACACCGCTAGACTATTTTCTGTGGGGCTATGGAAATTCATTGGTCTATGCGGATAAGCCACAAACGCTTGACCATTTGGAAGACAACATTCGCCGCGTTATTGCCGATATACGGCCACAAATGTTGGAAAAAGTCATCGAAAATTGGACGTCCAGATTGGACTACATCCGAGCCAGCCGTGGCAGTCCTATGCCAGAAATCATATTTAAAATGTAATGCCACAAGATTATCCTTCGAATAAAAAAACATTCTTGTCAATCGAATACTACATCGTTGTTTTATTGCAATTTAAAGTTCTATACCTCTAAAAACACCCTTTGTATATATATATATATATATATATATATATATATATATATATATATATATATATATATATATATATATATATATATATATATATATAACTTGTTCAAATTTTCAAAATTTCCATCACAATTCATCCACTCAAGTTCAAAAATATTTCTTAAAACACTTGTAGGTAGTGGATGACACTTGATGTTACTACAATTTTTTCAAATATTAATTCATTAATATAGTTTAAATAATGAATAAATAGTAAAAACAAAGATAATAGTCAAACGGTATATATAGAAAGAAAAATTGTTCTTTCTGTCCCTGTAGTGCAATGGATAGAGTGTTGGACTGCTAATCAAAGGTCGTGGATTAGAATCCCACCTGGGATGGCCTATTTTCGGATAATGAGATTTCTTTTTTACTATAATATTTTATAAGATTAATTAAATTTAATTAATTAACAAATAGTAACAAAGAAAGAAATAGTGCAACAATATATATATATATATATATATATATATATCAGTGCTTCTCAAACTTTCAATACTGGCGCCCCCCTTTTCAATCACAATTTTTATCGCGCCCCCCCTTATACATTAATAATGTACTGAATGCAATAATAATACTCTTTTTTACGCTAAAACAATCATCTTAACTATAAACCGTACAAATTCATGACATAAGTATTAAATTTTGTATATGCTGCTTTTAAGCAAAAAAATAAATAAATAATTAATAGGATAATTATTATGTTATTTTTCCTTTCTCTAATTTTTAAATTGGAACATATTTCAAATTGCGGTGGCTGCTTAGAAGACAAAATATAGATTTAAGCTTTTTTCTTAGGAAGAACTCAGTGGGTCAATTTCTAATCATATAAACATTCCTTTGAAAAATTTGCTCTGCAAGACAAGCCCATGGAAGAAGTCGCTAATACTTATTAAACTTGTTCTTAATTTAGCATTAATTAAATAGTTATAAAATACTCTGTGCACCACTGATACATTAAAAGTATACCGGCTGAAGTACCCGCTATTTGTACGAGTTCAGTTATAAGAAATAAAATGTTATTGATATAATCGCTGAATTTTAAGGAGAGTAAAGCCAAGTGCGCGACAATGTTTACAAAAATGTAAAATGATTTTTTTTAAATGATTGCTCAAATTATAATTAGTTTTAAGCGAACTGAACTTTAAGCGTCACAGAATTGGCATTTAGAATTGATGTTGAATAATGAACAATAATATAAAATTCCGATGAAAAATAATTGTATTATTTTTAATATTTAAAGTGAAACGACTACAACATGTTTTAACCCTGGAGCAGGCACGTACTCGATACTAATGGTCGAATTGGGTTATTGTGTGAGTCCCCCCAATCCTTTTTTTTATAATTGTTTTTATAGTACACAATAAAAATCGTAATTCCAGTGAATAATTTAATTAAGAGAAAATATACTCACCTACTTTCAAGTACACAGAAAATATTTCGGCAAAAACGTTATCACTTTGGGAACTCAGTCAAAACAAGTATCTTAAGATTGTAAAAAAAAAAACGTTTGTCACTCCCAAAAAGATATGTGACAAATATATTTTAGTTCACACGTTAAGACTGTCAAACAGGAGGATAGTGTCAGAGCCATTGGTAACAATTAAACAGTTTTGCCAGAATTGCCGATTTTGTGCACTCTGTGCTCGGCGTGACAGCTCCGGATTAAAAGTGTATTTAGTACAATATGGATGTTCAACAAAAAATTATGTAAAACGTTTTTCATTATGCTTTATATGTTTGGGAATAACTCATAGAAATAAATCTTGGCCAAGTAATCCTTCAAAGTGCTCTCTGTAATTCCAAAAATCATAAAAAAATATTTTACAAGGAAAAAATTCGCAGCAGAAATAGTTTATTTTCAACTTCCCTAAATTAAAACACAAATACATAAGAGCAGGGACGTAACTAACCGTACAAGGAAGTTTGAAGGTCAAACCGCAGCAAATACATTCTGCTGCCTTCAGCTGATGACAATAATATAACAGTGATGAATTTTTCTATCTTCCTAAGTTTTTTTTTTTTTTTTTTTTTTTTGATTATGGGTCTGGGTTTTGTTTTTTCTCATTTTGGTTTGAAAAGAAACCGTAATAAAAAAATCTCTAATCATGGGATTATAGCAAATCAAATAAAAGGTTTTAAATTGGTTACAGTATCGAATATAGCTAAAATGAGGTTTTGAAGTAGAAGGTTTTATTTTTTATGACCTAATATCGCAGATGATATATATAAATTATATCAGTTTAAATGTGTATTTTTTTATTATGCCAGAAAGTATTTTGTTTTACTTCATTCCAGTAAATAATTTTTTTAATCTTTTATTTTCGATATGCTCGCGCCCCCTTGTACGTTTATCACGCCCCCAGGGGCGCCCCACAGTTTGAGAAACACTGATATATATGGAAAGGAAAATGGAAAATTGCAAGGAAAATCGCATTCTATTTTGTCACATGATAGTGTGATTCTGTCATATGTATATACATATTTATTTTAACTCTAACTATTTAGTAAAAGGTAACTAAAATAAAAACTTTCTTTGTAGGCCTAAGTAGGAATTGTGTGTGACTTAAAACTTTTATTTTATATTACTTTATTTTTTTCGTTACAACTTTGCCTTTTTCTCCAAAGGTTTGCCACAACCACTGGTATTCACAATATTCAGTCAGAAAGAAACTTAATCACTTGAATTGCGTAGCAAATTACCAATAAAAATGGAGGTAGTAAGGAGAAGTTCTACTTTCATAGCTATGAAGTAGTAAATATATAGATAAATACTTAGTTGATTATTTATATTTACAGTAGAATGTCGTTCATCCGAATCAGTTGGGACCGAACACCGTTCGGATAACCGAAAGCCAAATGGGATCCATGCAGTATATGAAACCGGAGACTGTACGAATATTGAAAATAAATACATGTGGGAAACGTGCTTGAAGGAAAAGCAAAATGTCGCAATTTTTGCTTTATTGTGGAAAATAATCCCTTTTTTTCTGTACCATTGTACACCTTCGTTTTTTCATTGGAAAGTTTCTGATTGTCTTGAGAAGCAGTAGTTGAGTAGGACAGCACTCTGATTGCTTTTCGTACCACTCTATAGCTCTCTGTAACGCAGAAAACACGTTAGCATTTGCTGGATCCTTGCTACTGTCGTTGTTGCTGTTGTCCTCATCTTCATCCGATTCATCGTCGACAGAGTCGGATTCTTTTTGAACGGAAGTCACAATCTTGCCATCATTTAGCATTTGAAATTAGCACAGTCTTCTGCATCGCGTGCCATCCAGGTTTCTACATCTTCATCGTATTCTTGAAATCCTGCTATCGATGTTTGGGTAGATGTTTACCAAATCACACAACTAAAATTCTCTAAATATCCTTGATCTTGGGTTTTTCCGTCACTTTGGGCCTTACGCGAAACAACTGTTGAACATTGCACTGTTCGAAAACGTACTTATACACTGTACATGTAGTTGCTAAAATTTTGGTTCAGATATTTGACACTCCGGATAATAAACGTTCGGATAAACGACTTTCTACTGTATAATTATTTTTGGTATTTTTATTTTCACACATTTCAGTCTCAAACTTACAGGTTGTACAAAATCCTTGGAGTTATCAATTTAGAGTTCAGTGAGACCATTAAACAATATATCAGCTATACAAAGAAAGTGTATTTTTGATTTTAATGAACTAAATATTAAGGAGTTACTAAATGTCATACTGAAATTGGCAGTAGATTCAGTATGTCTTATTTTTATCTTCATAATGGAAAAAAATGACAACTATATGTGAACAGTTTTGTAAAGGAACACAGGTACAATCACATTTTACAATATAACTACCACTAAACATCAAATCGGTTGAAAGGTTTTATTAAACTAAAAAGAGACAATTTTATTTATTGTGAATCGAGTAAAGTAGTGTTAAATATTATTGGTAACAATAATATCAAGATCATTGTTTCTTGTGTCGTTATGACTTCATTGTTTTAATCTAAATATTTCTCTCCTCAGTATTGAGGGTAAGCAATATTTGCTTAACATATAAGAGCAAAAATATACTACAAATAAATTTTTGTCTTTTTCTTAGAGGAAATAAAATTACAATAAATATAAATTTAAAAAAAATTACAATGCTTAAATAATTAAGTAGAACATTTTTGAAAACATGGTACTAAAAAGGATTAACTTCAAATAATATTTCCATCTTCTAATTAATACCACAAAAAAGTTATATTTGAAGCTGAAACATATTCATATTTCATTATGTGCTTACGCTAAAATAAAATCAAGCATATACAAAGAAGGGGGTAAAAACTAAATAACTCTTGCAACAACCAAACATTTCGAGGAGAAAAAAAAATATCCCAGATAACTAAGGAAAAGGCATTTTTACCAACAATCATAAGGTTGAATTACTTCTTTTTCAATATATTTTTCCCCAAATTCAATTTTTTCCCCAAACGAAACTCTAAAAACAATTAATCCGCTTCCAGTTTTGGTTCAATCGAGCTTAACTGGAGTGGGGGAAGCGTTGTATCTTTTATTTATTTCTTTTTTGAAAGTAAAAGGTTCCTAAGTGGAGACAAATTTAGTTTTCGCTTCGATTCCCTCTTTAATTAGCGAAAAGGGACGGAAATCTCAAGATTTCGTTTCCTAGTTGTGCGTAATGCACTTAATTCTGCCTTGCGGCTCTTTCTTTTCAAATTGTTAAGACGACAGGGAAAAAATCCGACTGTCCAGTGTTTGCATTTCAAACTAAAATGTGATTAAAAAGTTATGGAAAAAAATACTTTTTGCAAAAATGTAAGCTTAATGAGTTAGCTAAATAGAACAAAAATATTCGGGCTGTATCTTGATTTTTCCTTTTCGGCTGATAACGAATAATTTTTAAACTAATTTTGTTCATTGTGAAAGTTAAATTTATGCGTATCGTTGAATTTCATAGCAATTTTTTTAAAAAAATTAAATTCAATGTTTTATGTTAAGTTTTTTTTTTTTTTGCTGACTTAGTTAAATCTAGCCTTATTTCAAATAACTTACTCAGTTCTAATTAGACATGCACTAGAAGATTCCAGAAATAAAATCATTCCTCCGTTTCAATGATTTCACGAGATCTTAGCCACAGTAGTAAAATTTTATAGCAATCCTCAGTTTGCTGTGTAAGCGTAACAATTAATGTATATTCTAGCAGAGTGCTTCTAAAACTTTCAATATTCGCGACCTAATTTTTAATCATAATTTTTATCGCACCCCCTTCTATAATAACAATGTACTGAATATGATGGTAATGTACAATGACGCGAAGGCTACAACACGGTTTTAATTATAAACAATACAAATTATCAAGATAAGTATTAAATTTGGTATATTAAAAGCCCATGGAAGTATTATTAAACTTGTTTTTAAAGTACTTGTAAATTAATTATCAAAATTATTGTGCAGTACTGTGACATAAGTATAGTATATCAGTGTAAATATGTACTTAACTTTTATTATCTCAGAATCTTGTGAGCGACTTACACCTAAAGTTTATCCCTCATCATCTTGTCTATCTAAGGGTGTGTGAGGAATGAAAGCAAAACCAGAAACTTCCAAAATCACATTTATTTATTTAGTCAAACAATTTAACTAACAGCAATTTATTCTCTAAGTGAATGTCTAATGAGTAGCATGGAGAAAGCAATGATTACTTAAGCAGATATGCGAGACCAACCTATTTAGCTCAACTTAATCTATCGTTGATTTCTAACCTACAATCTACTAATTCAACACAGTGGTGAAACACCACACTATATCTTTTTATGCCAAAGTAAACTGCATTCAATCTCACCTGAGTAGCGAATGTAGCTGATTCCTATTTCGTTCTCCATAATTACCAAAACTCTGACTTTATATAGTCGAACTAATCAGAATATCGCAGTTTCTTCTTGATAGGGATGGTTGTGAATTAATCGCGAATGCTGGTCCAAAGATTCCCCAAAAGGATTAGTGAGAGGACGCGATAGATAAGATAAAACCAATTAAACCCAAGCATTTTTATTGAATGCTTAAAAGGATTCTAAGTTTGAAATAGCATCATTCAATGTCAAGTTTGAATAACAATTATGTTAATATTTATCATTAACCCTGATTAGAAGCAGTGCATTTCAAAACATCAGGTATTCAAGATAATCCCGTTCTTCTGATCTCTCACCCATTGTAAACATCTGGTCATGAATTGCGGAGATATTTCGCCACCACCGCTTAACACTTATTGGTGAAAGGTGGCGTAACTTAAATAAGTAGGGAATGTTAGTTGCCCGTAATATTCATGTAAATCTAATTAGGTCCAATGCCTAACCTGGTTAGAGATAACGTATTGACCATAGATGACGTTTGTGTGTGCTAATTTTGTATCCTTGTAGAAGATACCGGGGCAAGGTGACGATGTTAACAGATTTTGTTGCTTATTAATTTATTTTTAAGGATAAAGAAAATTATTTTTACATGAAGTGTAGTTCTTTGTAGTATTAAATACATTACCATTTAATTTTTCAAATAAAAAAAAACAAAAGATGATTTTATTTTTTCAGAACCTTAACAAATTGCCATCTTGCCCCAGTACTGGGGCAAGATGACAGCAGTGAGGAAGGTTGAACAGATTTTATTTTTGGAATATGTTGCATGGTTTAACAAATGATAATTATATTTTTACATCTTACAAAGTATCAAACTAAGAATACTGCATTGTAACGTAATGTTGAGATGTTTAGTTGTGCAGCTAAAAATAGTCATAAATAAAAATGCTGTTTTCCTAATTGGAACATTCCTCATGCCACCACTCTTGACATTCACAGCACTGGATTTATTCATCTGTTGGAGGGTCACAATATTCCTCTTCACAAGCAGTACATGTTACAACACCATCCTTTGAAGTTGATGCAACTGGATTGTTTGGCTTGGATTTTATAGACTTAGTTTTCATAGAGGCTTACAAGAAATTAGTTGGAGTTTTCTCTCTTACTCCCTTTTTAGCTTAACGGGCTTCTCTTCTATGTTTCTTTAAAGTTTCCTGTTCTGCTTTTCCTTTGTTGTAACATTTCTTTGATGGGTGTGCTTGTAAGAATGCTTGAGCTTCCTTTTTTTTCCTTTTTTTACTCACATTATGTTGCTTTAGGCAATGGTTTGAAATATAAGACACTAACAGGCTTCTTTAGTGCATCGTAATCAGCATTTGCCATAAGTTCTGATTCTTCTGGATTTATATGTTGGTTTTTTACTACCAGGGTCTGAGGATTAGCACTATTATTCTCAGTTTCATCGCCAACAACATCATGGTTAGTAGCTTTTGAAGCAGCAAATTCCTGTTCGCTAAACACAAGAGGATTAAGAGTCTCAACCGCACATTTTTTTAAACCCTTTAACGGCATTTTCAACTGTAGCTGCTCCAAAGTAAGCGGTGCTCAAACGCTCACCAATATTTTTGTCCATGATAGTTTGTCCTGGATGAGTGACCATAAAGTTGTTAGTGGATGGCAAAGATGCCTTCCTCTGGTTGACCCCTTTCGAACGACACATTCCTGGATTCGATGCACCTCTTAGCCCCAGAAGAGAGAGAAGCGCAAGGTATTAGTTTAATAAATTCCGAAACACGGGCCAAGATGACAAGCTCGTCATCTTGTCCTGGACTGCCTGTTTAAAAAATATTCGTTTCCCTTTCCATGAAGGAAGTCGATTAATTGGCATTTATTCGTAGTAATATATAGTGTTTAAACTAAGTTACTCACATAAATATTAAAGATAAATTATATATCTTGCCTTTATCTCTAGCAGAGCCTATTTACACATGCATAAAAGTTATATAGGGGCAGTTGTAAGGAATCAAAGCTTCGCAAATTACACAAAAATGGCAATTTCAGCTTCTCTATTTTTTTAACGAATGGCCAATAGGAGAGCCAATGGTGTTCGGTTGATCCTGCTGCCTAGTGGAAAACGGAAAAATTAAGGCATTCGTTATCTTGCCCCCCTCCCTTTATCTTTCCCCTATCTCCTCTATATCACCAAAGAGCCCTTGTGACGGTCCTATAGGCGATCTTTTAATTAATCCCGAAATCTTTGGGCATCAATTTGCGTTATTCACAACGAACACATCGGAAGAAGAGAATTATGATAAGTAAATTAACTTACTATAAATAGGCGAGGTTTTCTAGCTTGAGAGGGAGAATGTGAGAAGATATACTCTAGACAGGCTAGACTGCTACTACAGGTATAATATTAGAAATATATAGGTTTGATTATTAAGGAAACCTTAAAGTGACGATTGTTCACTAAGATGGAATTAAGATTAAATTAAATCAGATAATAGGTTAGAACCTTAAGTAAAAGAAGGATCAAGTTTGTTAGTCACATAATCACTCATGTGTTACTGTCGTTGCTCCACTTTCACGATTTTCATTGAGACATTCTCTTAAAATATTATTAGTTGAAATTGTGTCTGTTCTTAGTGTTGAAATAAATAGATAAGAGTTGAATTATGGTTAGTGTTTCTTCCCTTCCCCCTACACATCTAGGTGCTCGCGAGAGAGGCGATGGCCTCTTACGTCCTAACATACTATATACGTGCATAAGTTCAGTTTTTTTAATTGTTTTTCTTCCCGGTGTTACGATGGCCTGTAGTGCACTTATTTTGGAAGTTGTTACGACGAAAATACAAGACACAAATGCCCCATAAGTCAAGTATTAGTTGTGAGTTACAAACATTTTGATGTAGCTAATAAATTCAAAGTAAGAATGTATTTATTGATACAATTTAATTTTTCCAATCAATAACATGTCACTGCAGAGTCATTGATTAATAATACATTAAATTGAGTAACTAAAATTCAGAAAGTGATATAAACGAAATGTCAAATCACTTTTACTATTTTACGCTAAATATTATTTACTTGTTGTACTTGTCTTTCGTTGCTAGTAAATTACTTTATATTTATAAGTCTAGGAGTATACCTGGAGAAACATGTTTAGTTATTAGGTAAACTGTGAATTTTTAAAAATAAGTAGATATTAATCGAACTGTTATTACTATCTATGAAAAAGTTACTTTTGCATTTCGAATCGGTGTTAATATCCCTAAGTATTCATTTCTGAACAATATTTTAAATTGCTTATTCAGTTATCAAATGATAATTTTTTTTCTTAAAAATTAGTATAGGATTCTCTTTAAACGTAGCCATTTCATCTTGGAAAATAATCTGACATTTTTTCTTTGCATTATCTTTTTAAATTCGTACTAATTGCTCACTCTCTCCCTATATCTTGTGCAAATTTTCAATCGTTAATAAAATTCATTTTAAAGTACTCAACTTAACTGAAATTTTATAATCACGATTAATTTGGATGACAATACGATAACTTAGTTATAAGTAACAAAAAATAATTGATTAAAATTAATTATTCAAAGAATTAGATACAGTTACGTTGGCATCTTTTTTTGTGACCAAGCGACCACTTCGGCGACTTGTGTCAAAACTTTAGAAGGTTTTTTCCTCACCTTTAAAATGCTCATTTGGGCTGAAATTTTCTAAGCTCGATTTTTTGGGTGATAATACGATAGTTGAATTATAATTATTTAAAATTAATTAACTGAAACTAGTTATTTAAAGAATTACAGGTTCAGTCACTTTGGCTTAATTTTAGCGACTTGTGTGTGTTGTTCAAAACTGTAATTTTTTTTCTCACCTTTAAATGCATTGAATTAATATTTTATATCAGTGCTTCTCAAACTTTCGATGTTCGCGACCCAATATTCAATAATAATTTGCATCGCGCCCCCTCCCTTTATACAAAAAAGATGTATTGAATTCCATAACACTATATTAAGAAGCCAAACCTACTATACGACTTTAACCACTTAAGCCCCCTCCCAACGTATATAAACGTCTCGCTCAGCCAATGTGTAATTGCCCCAGACGTATATATACGTCTTTATGAAGTTATATCTTTTCTGTGAAATGCTATCAATAAAATTATTCAGAAGACTTTGAAAAATGACCTTGGCAGTGTTTGCAAAGGATTCACGTATTTTAGAGGATTTGATTACTTATCTCTTCTTTACCCACTCACCTCCCTCAATACAACACATTTATCTACGTGCTAAACGGTGGCATTGGGGAACGTTATTTTTGATCGGTATTTAAGGGATTATAATTATAAACCGTACAAATTATCAAGATAAGTATTAATGTTGGCATATAATTTTATACCTGACAAATCCATGGGAGAGGTCACTGGTAATTATTAAACTTGTCCTTAACTTAGTATTGTTAAGTTAATTATAAAATAGATTGTGCAGTACACTGATACGTTTATAAGTGTATTATAGTGTAAATGAGTATTTTATCTTTTATTATGCCAGAATGTGTATTTGTTTACTTTCAGTAAGTTAATAATGTTTTAAACAATCTTTGGTAAAATCCTAGGAGAGCCCACACCCTTGGCGACAAACCGAAAAAAGCGCCAAGCCAGAACAAGATGGCGCCAAGCGAAGCCGACAATGGCGGCAAAGGAAATATAGCGGGAAAAGGTGGATGTGTAATGAAAATTTTTGTAAACAATACAGAAATTAAACATTTAAGATAAAAAATATAAAAACAGCACTTACTTTCTTACTGCTGATCTTTTCCGAGTGGAGGGTACAGCGTAATAACAGACTTTAAAAAGCTTTAAAGGTCTCATCGCTAAGCGAATGATCGTGTGAGCGCCGCCATATTTATTCTGCGAGGTAATGGTCAAACATACATTCGGCGTGGCTGGTACAATTTCGAAGAAAGCGTTTTATTGCCGACCATGTTACATCATGCCGATCATTACATTTAGGACATTCATAACTTGAAGCAATCAATCCTTCCTTCATACACCATTCAATCAATTCTTTCTTACCTTTCGCATTCAACAAAGTAAAAAATTCTAAAGTATATTCCCACACACACGCAGCCAGCCCGGAGCCCAACAACAAAATGAAATTCGAAATGCGCGCCCACAATATACGAAAATGCTAGAAATAGTTAGGGTTGCCACATGCAGTGTTTAAAAAAAGTAAGGTCACCAAGATGGCACAATTATCGCCAACCAAAGTAATTCGCGCCAAGGGTTTGGGCTCTCCTAGGAGTGAAGCCAATCTTTTGTTTTCGTCTTTTCAATATGTTCGCAACCCTTGTAGGGTTATCACGCCCCCAAAGAGGGTGCGCCCCACAGTTTGAGAAACACTGTCTTATATACATTATTGTTTTGGATGACGATACAATATTATCATTATAATTAATTGCCACTTTATATTGTGATCCTTCCATATCTATATACATATTTATATCAATTTTAATTATTTGATGAAAAAGTAACTAAAGTAAAATGTTTCTTTGTTGACCTAAGTATAAATGGATTTTTTTTTATATTACTTGTTTTAAGAATGCCATCGATGCATAAATTAGAAATTTGTAAATAAAAGCAGAAGAAAAATTAATACAGGACTCAAAATCACGAAGAATTTAAAATCTCAAAATTTAATGAAAAAATGGTAACAATACAACGCAAAATGTATTTATATATCCCCAAAAAACAGTTTCGAATAGGCGAATTGGTAAACAGATACTTAAATTCAGGAATCAAATTTTCATTAATTACTACTAAACCCCAAATGCCCTACAACATCCATTTGAATGAGAAATTGCTTGACTAAAGCCCCCTGCGTATACACGTTATTTATCTCGATAAATTCAAACTCTAAGTAGAACCAGAAACATGTTAACAAATGATATTCTAGAGGAATGGCAAGCCTTCGGTGGTAGATATCATCCCTTATAATTCCCGGTGTGTCATTTTCAATTGAGACATGTCCGAACCGTACCGGGTGTTATTAAACTGCTTGGAATTCAGGAACGAGATTTAGATTTTATTTAACAACAGCTTAGGAGCGTAGATGAAGAGATATTAGTATCCTTTGAATCTGTAAGAGTGCCGGATTGGGTTAAGTAGATGATTGTTTTCTTTAGAGAGAGTTAAGTCTCTTTTATTGTAAAATTTCTAGCTTTAATGTTTGTTAAAGTTACTGGATTTGTGTTTGTTAATGAGTAAATGAAATGTATCAAATTGAACATTTTCTTGGATGTTAACACACCATAATTTTTATGAAACTCTTAAGGTATCCGACTACATTCCAAACCGTGATTTTGTAAAAGCGTATAAATGGATAATATTTATGGGACTTAGATATTTAGTGCCACTTAGATTTGAAGACGTAAATAAAATTGTTTTAAGAATATTATTACAATAAAAAATATTTAAGTACAATATTGTGACCAATTTTCAAAATATTCTCCTTTTGTGAAAAATGCTTCTATTATAATAATATTTTACCTGTATATAACTCAAACCTCTACACAGAGGCTGAACTAGAGTTTTTGAAATATATAACTTCGAAGTGAATTTGTTCACATTTTATTACAACAAAGGAAATAAATTTAAAAGAAAAAACGCCGATAGTTATTTCAATAGCGGGTAACTCTGAAACTAATGTGAATTTTTCAAAAATCCAAGTTCAGACTCTTTGGAGAAGTATTTAACTTATAAAAGCAAAGAGTTTTTTATTATTATAGAAGCATTTTTATAAAAGAATAACGTTTTGAAAAAGGGTTATTCTAAGTAAATTGTTTGCCAAAATATTGCATTTAAATACTTTTTTGTCATAATGTCCTTAAAACAATTCTATACATGTATTCTAATCTCAGTGACACTAAATTACGCAAATATTATTCATTTATGCACTTTTTTAAAATCACGGTTCCGAACGTAGTCGGATACCTTAAGGTATCCGAATACTTGCGACAACTTTTTTTTTTTGAAAATATGGAGATATGTAGATTTTTTTTGACTTTTAGATTTATTTAGTATATTTTAAGGAAAAAATCCTAAAATTTAAAATAGAAAAAAATTATTATTGAATGGAATTATAATGGAAAGAAACTAGTGAAAATATATTAAAAAAATATAAACAGAGCCCTTTGTGTACAAATATTTTATGAACAAATTCTCAATTTTTCAATTTTGATGTGTTGTTTTGTTATTCGTGTTTGAAATGATTTTCAAGATAAGAGATATTTTAAATTTTACAAAAGCTAGAGCACCTTACCTTAGTTAAAAACAGTGATTATATTCACATAAATGACTGTAAATTTTTAAATAAAATAGTGATTGATAACTCTGAACGTCAAAATACTTCTATTATGAAACAGCACTAACACTAGAAAGTTCAGCAAATTACTTTCGAAACTTTTTGTGCAATCACTGTCCCCGTTTGAGGTTTTCAAAAGAAACGCATTTTACAGTTTGTCATCTTGTGTAAAGTTATGGCCTTTGCTTATACAAAAGCACTTGTTGTTTTTGACCTAGTGAAGGGATAATAAAAAACTTGGTATTTTTTTATTAAGCTAATAACATGACCTATAAAATAAAATCATAAGAAAATTTGTCAAGTTTTGAAAAAAAATCAAGATTTTAGGATAGTCGAATACATTAAGTGGTATATTATATTTTCCCAAAATGTTATAAAAAAACCACATTTTTTTATTTCATATAAAAAAGCATAATACTTAACATAATGTGAAAATGGAGCATTTTATTTTATATTTCAATTTTAAACTTTCAATACTATTTTTTATTTTATAATTGTGGAACACAAAAGAAACTCAAATGTTTGCTTTTTAGAAGTACACTGCATGCTATGAAGAATGTTTCATATATTTACTCGAATGCACACACAATTTAAAGCATGTTGTAATACTAAGTCTTACATTGCAATTGAGACAGAGAAAATACCTCCTTTTTTCAGATTATCTTTCCATTTTAATTTCTTATCAAGTAACCAATTGTACATTGCTTTGAGAATCCATGTTATTTTTCAAATCTTTTCAAGAATCTAAATTCATGTCTTCAAAGAAAATTTCTGGTTTTCACCACAAAGAAAATCCCGGATGAGAAGTATTTCAATTGAAGAGGAAACTGTACCACTTTAATCAGTAGCACTAATAATTTCATTATAATAATTGAAAGTATGTGCAAATCAAAAATAGAAAGAAGAAAATATCAGTGCCCGTATAATATACGTACAAACGGTTTTGGTTAGTTTTCGGTAGCCCGTACGCTGTACGGGCAAAACAATTGAGAAGTTAAAATAATTTTACACTCATGTGTCATGTTTCATTTCATTCCATAATTTTATCATACTCACGCCACTACTTCTAGACTGAATCAAAGCATTTGTACTCCTTTTGTAAAAGTGTTTCTACCTCCTTACATCCACATATATTCTCACACTTCTTTACTTACTCTTTAGAGCCGGATGGGCATTAAGGTATCCGACTACGTTCGGAATTGTGATTTTAAAAACGCGCATAAATGGATACTTTTCATGATATTTAGTGTCACTCAGATTAGAACACATGCATAAAATTGTTTTAAGGACATTTTAACAAAAAATATTTATTTAAATATAATAGTTTGGCAAAAAATTAACTTAGAATTATCTTTTTTCAAAATGTTCTATTTTTGTGAAAGTGGATCTATTATAATAATATTTTGCCTGTATACAGCTCAGAGCTCTCTACAGTGGCTCAACTAGAATGTATGAAAAATTCACATTATTTTCAGAGTTACCACCAATTGAAATAATTATTCGCGTTTTTTTCTTAAAATTGCTCCTCTCTGTTGTCGTAAAATATTTATAAACTCATTTCTAAGTTATGTGTTTCAAAAATTCTAGTTGAGCCTCTGAACAGTGTGTGTGGTCAGGACTATATACAGGCAAATTATTATTCTAATAGAAGCATTTTTCACAAAAGGAGAACATTTGGAAAAAAAATCATTCTAAGTTGATTTTTTGCCAAAATATTGTATTTAAATAATTTTTTTTTGATGAATTGTCCTTAAAACAATTTTTTGCATATTTCTTAATCTAAGTAACACTAAATATCATGAAAGTTATCCATTTATGCACTTTTGAAAATCATGGTTCTGAGCGTAGTCGGATACCTTAAGTCGATCGTGATCAACCGGTGGACAGCCAAGTCATTTTGGTGTGACCGCCTTCATTGAGACCTAATAAGCATTCCATCTTACGAATGTTTAGAAATATCGTATTTATTTGAATAAAAGTCAGTATCGATTCTAAGCCACGCCCCAAATTATCAACAAGATTTTGTGAACAGTTAAAAATAGTGTAAAATGGTTTATGGATATCCAATTTTACGAAATTAAAAAAAAATTTAAAAGGAAAACTAACAATAAGTGAATAATTAATTGTTTTACCAGTATTATAAACTTTTAAATACATGAGTGAAACTGTAATTGCTTTAAATACCCCATCTAACCATTTTTTTTTTTTTTGATTTTAAGCCACGCCCAATTTTCAGTAGCATTAACATTGAGAAAAAAGTGCGGCTTAAATTTGAGAAAATACGGTGTTTAAAAAATAAAACTGAAAGAGAAAAAAATCGAATCACAAGAGAAAATTTCGTTGAATAGAAAATGCACTTCACTATTTTGAGGTAATCTTATGAAAAACATCGGAAAATGTTCTTGGTTCATGCAAAAAAGCTCGAAAAACAGACAAATTCAGGTTCGTAAAATACAGGTTTGTAAAATGGAAGTCCGACTGTATTGTATACCTTCTTCAATTTACCTAAGCTACTGAGTGGATCACAATATCCTTGGAAAAATTAGAAGTAACCCGAACCCTGGAAAAGTCTGCCAAACCCTGCTTTAGAGTCTTAGCTCTAGAAGTGTATTGTTATTTTTCCAAAAGTATGATATTTTTTTTCAAATGTATTTAAAATGTAAAAACACTGCACTTGTACATTTCAGATTTAAACATACCGGCAAATATACCTCAAAATTGAAAAGAATTACACTTTCAAATATAGGTGTACGTTATACGCCGAAATATGCTAAAATAATTGTAAAAATTCTCCAGTCATTAGGTCCAATTTCTATTCAATCAGTTTTTTATTTCAAATTTCTGTTTAAATTATTCTCTATCAGTTCAAAAGTCCAACTCGTTCATCTTAAGAAATGAATAATATATTGATACCATAAATAAAGTATTGAATGAATTTAAAAACACAGGAAAATAGCAATGCAAAATCTGTAATTTCATTTGTAAAAGACTTAGTGGAATATCAAATTTAATCTTATACAAATGCACCATCTAAGTGATTCTTTTTTTGAACTTCAAACTACTTGTAAAAAGAAAGAGCAAATACTTAAAACATAAAGTAAAATATCAGTTGCGGACATGTTTTGCAGAATTAATAACTTAACAAAACCAAAATGGGAATAAATATTGTGACATTATGCACATTAAAGGAAATATATTAGAAATGTAATGAATAGTTGTTTGGATTAGAAGATGAAATGATAGTGATTAAACTCAATAATAACTCAAAATTGAAACGCATAATCACTGTGGATATGACATGGTAATTTAGATAATCATCTATAAGCTTTCTAATGGGCTCATAAGTCGTATCGCTGATAAATCATTCGTTAACATGCTTAATATCATGCTCATTCGAGTTTCCTCATTGAATCCGATCATTGGGACTTCAAAGTCAACATATCAGCCTTTTGAAACTATAAATAGAGCAGTTTTAATACAAATTTGTTTTAACTTATTATTCCATTATTATATAATATAGAGATAAACAGTTTTAATGTAATATTCCATGTTTCTTTTTTCAATTCCAAATTTTTTACAGCTCAAAATCTCTATTTATTTATTTATTTATTCAATTAAATTGGTGGAATTTTCAATCGTTAATAAAATACATTTTAAAGCGCTCCATTGAGCTGAAATTTTATATACATGATTATTTTGAATGACAATGCAGTAATTTAATTATAACTAATAAAGATTAATTGATTAAAACTAATTATTTAAAGAATTAAAAATACAGACACGTTAGCATCATTTTTGGCGACTTGTGTCAAAACTTGAAAAGGTTTTTTTCTCACGTTTTGAAGCATTCAGTTGAACTGAGTTTTTATACACACAATTGTTTTGAATGACATACGATACTTAAATGATAATTAATAAAAATTAGTTACCACTTAATATTGTGATTCTGTCATATGTATATACATATTTATATTAGTTGTAACTATTTACTAAAAAATTAGCTAAAATAAAATTTTTCTTTATTGCTCTAAGTAGGAATTGACTTAATTTTTTTATATATATTACTTTTTTTTTGTTTTAAAAAAAGTAATATTACAGTGAAAATTATTTAACACAAAACTAAGGAGTTTGAAATATTCTATCGTGTTAAAGGATGTATTTAAAAGTAAAAACATATATTCAAAAAAATTAAGTTTTTCTTAGAGTATATTCTATTTATATATAAATATGTGCATATGCATGCATATAATAAAAATCACTCAAACATTTACGTAATTTGTTCTCTTTTTTTTTAAAAAAAATATTGTTGATAGCAATAGCACGATCTATACTAATAACCATTTTCGTCTTCTGATTTTGATCTACAACCTTAAGAAGCTGTATCTTTAATTTAAGTGAAATAGAAGTTTGCTTTTCCCTAGAGGTATTTGCCACTGTGCTTATAAAAAAACTCTTCTAAAATATAGAAAAGAAAAAGAAAGGCAAACCAAACTCACCTGTTTTCACGCATACTGTGATGTACTCGTCCCCGAATTCCAAAATGATGAGAGATAAAATGCTTTAAGGTGAGGTTTTTAGAGGTGGGTGGGGGTGAAAATATATATATAGCTAAGATAAATAAAATTTTCTCGTGCCACAGCCCAAGGATTCATCAAAGTCAAGTTAGCCCCCTTTCGATGAAAAAGGTCATTTCAAACCCCCTCTTAAATCTAGCCTGTGCGGCTAGTGTTTTAGGTATTTTGTTCAATCCCTGAACAGAAATCTTTTCGGGGTAAGTAATTTTCATTTCGTGTTAAGAGAAAAGAATGCATGGAAATGCATAGTAATTTGTCGGGACTGTTGTATTACTTCGTGTTAACCGATATTTCATCTTAAGCATTTTCGCGTTAAACATTTTCGCGTTAAACAGTTTTTTTATATATATATATATATATATATATATATATATATATATATATATATATATAAGAGAGAATAATAATATAATAGAGAGAGAGAGAATAATTTAAGTTCCAGCAATATATTTATTAATATAATTTTTGAAAATTGTCGGTTTAAAGATAGATTTATTCATTTATATCAGGTGTACTCAATCTTTTATTCGGCTGGGCCACATACATATGACAGCTATTTCATGTGGGCCGCAACATGTTGATTGAGGATTAATGGGGGGGATAA
>BMAU01020869.1:0-82500 GCA_019973935.1 Trichonephila clavipes | reverse complement strand
ATACTTTTCATCCGGAGTTTTCTTTGTGGTGAAGGCGGGAATTTTTCATTAACCCTTTAACGTGCGCAAAGCTAAAATACACTTTTCTATGATAAAGTACGTGATAAATGTAATGTTCCCATCATCTGTAAACATTATTTAGTCACACACAAAAAAAAATCTGATCAGGAGTTTTATTCCTGTGTGGTTGGTGGGTAGACGTTATAGCCACTGCGCATTTACAACACTTAACTTACTTTTCAGGACAGAAAAAATGAATAATTTTACAATAAACTTCTTTATGAAAAATTAACATTTATGCTAATAATTATTTCAATAACAATTAAACATAAAATAGAAGTGCAATAAAATAGTAATAGAATAATTGTACAACATAGAATACTTAGAATATACATAGAATACATAGAATATACATTGAAATTGGTATATATCCACAGTTTATATTTTATATGACTTTAGTATAAAACGCTAAAAATAGATTAACATTTTTGAGGATTTAAATTTGTTATTTCACAAATTTGATGAGCTACTTACTGTGGAACTGTACAATATGAAAATGTTTTGTCCGAGAAGAAAAGCTGTAAGGAAAGATTTTCGAACCCGAGAATCTTGTACCACATATTATAAAAAAAGTTTGTTTTTATTTCCGATCCCCAACATTCTGACGTGTTTCTAAGTGCTCTCTCTCTCGAGTACAGGAAAGAGGTCATTTTTCTGTTCTATCTGGACAGTAAGATAGAGCTTCTATCCACATATAAAAGCTTTCCAAAAACCTAAATAAAACCTTTTATTTAATTGTACAATTGCTTAATTCTTTCAGATGAGAGAAAAGTGTACTTAAGAAATGTCGAAATTTTTTTCATAGATCAGAAATTTTATTTATATTAATCAAAATACAATTTGTAGATTTACACCGAGTTAAACTGATTTTTAATTATATATTCCTAATCCCCATCATACCATAGAGCCTTTTTAGGCATAGCATATATGGCCTATGTATATATATATATATATATATATATATATATATATATATATATATGTATAGTCTTATTCTCTAAAAACATATATATATATATATGTGTGTGTGTGTGTGTGTATGTATAGTCTTATTCTCTAAAAACATATATATATATACATATATATATACATATATATATATATATGTGTGTGTGTGTGTGTGTGTGTGTGTGTGTGTGTGTGTGTGTGTGTGTGTGTGTGTGTGTGTGTGTGTGTGTGTGTGTGTGTGTGTGTGTGTGTGTGTGTGTGTGTGTGTGTGTGTGTGTGTGTGTGTGTGTGTGTGTGTGTGTGTGTGTGTGTGTGTGTGTGTGTGTGTGTGTGTGTGTGTGTGTGTGTGTGTGTGTGTGTGTGTGTGTGTGTGTGTGTGTAGTCTTATTCTCTAAAAACGACAGAAACATTCATCAATCACATTCGGAAAAAAAACACATAGACTGTAAAAAGATCATACAATGAAGGACGCATGAGCAACCGTGATTAAAAATTATAAAATGGATGCTGCTGTATTATAAACATTGCTGACTCAGGACAGCTAATATATAAAATAATTTATATAAAAGTGGGGTTGAACATGTTTTTGGCCAGGAAACCTTTCCCCTTTGTGTAAATAATGCTGAGCAAAAACCTATTGTAAGTAATGGTTAGTAATATCTAAATCCATTACAAGGTAAAAGTAACTTACCTAAAAATTTGAACTTCGAAAATGCAGAGCCCGCGCTAAATCTGAATGCAATAAATAAGTTATTGCCAGATTCTGAACCTTAACACAGATTCAAAGCATGTGAATGGCTGAAATGTAGCACTTAATAAAAGTATAAAAAGAATAGAAACAAAAAATTAATAAGAGAGTTGCAAATTACCATAACTTTAATGACACTAGTGTATATATGAATTAAATAATAATAAGTAGTTTTAACTAATATTAGAATATGGAGGTAACTATAACTATGAAATATTTAAATATATAGTATTAAACTATTATTAATCTAAGAATTTTTAATCCTTACAATTTTGAATAGCTTTATTCATATAACTGATAATAAAATTAATTGTTTCTGATTTATGCAATATTTAGTAAAATGTTTATAGTTATTTATTATTTCTGAGTTTTGACACTAGAAATTTATTGAGTTGTATATAACTAATAACAAAATATTTCGGAATATAGAAATGTGTACATTACTCTCCCAATGCGGAACATTTATAATATTGAAATTAAAACCTTCTATTTTATCATAAATATTAGAAACTATTACATTATCTATTAATTTGGCATGTATGTCAAGTAAATTTGCTTCATTGTTGTTGCTATTTATATGTATTAAATAAAGATATTGTGGATAAAATTAGTATTAGGTATAAAATTGACTTGCTTGCCAAAAATGATTATGTCATCTATATAACGATAAATATAATATTTGAATTATTAATATAACTACTTTCAAAATAATGTAAGTATAAATTGGCAAGACATTCGTTCGTAGGGCCACCTTGTGGCAAACCTTTAATCTGCAGATAATAGTTACCCTTGTGAAATATATAGTTCTCTTTAAGCACAAACCTAAGTAGTGAACTAAATCTACCATAATTAACATTATTAAATACATTAACTTTATGCAAATTTACAAGTATATTAATCATATCATTAATATTAATAGAGTTAAAAAGATCTTCAAAATCTAAACTATAGACTGAATAAATCTTTTTATCTTTCATTTGTTCAGTAAGTGATTTATTATTTTTAAATATGGCTGTGCATTTAAGATTATTTATTGTATCATGTAATATCTCTCTCTCTCTCTCATGAAGAATTTTACCTGATTTGCTGATATATGTATTAAATCCATTTATAACTGTCCTCAATTTGACTGGGTCTTTTATGAAATTTGGGAACAAGAAATATATGTGGAAATTTAAAACTGTTATTAATTTGAATTCTTAATTGTTTATGAAAAGCCACAATTCGATTATTTATTTCTCTTTTAGAAAATGATAACTTAATAAAAGCTGTATTATTATCAAAATATCTGTTGATCATTAAATTATAATAGTATTTACATATGAAGGCAAAATTACATGGCACTTTATCAACATAAACTATAATGAAATTATTTGTAATTTTTGAATCTGATTTTTAATATCAATAAAAACGATTTTATTATCTGTTCCAAAGTTATATTTATTAAACTGCTGTGTAATATTACCTTGTAATTCTGTGAATTCCTCTATAGGCCTACTGTACTTAATAGCTATTTTGTATATAAATTGCTCAATATAATTATGTAACTGCTTTTTCATAATTTTATTATTAATCGAACTCATTAATCTAAAACCAGTATCTTTATTCATTTTGTTTCTAAGATTGTTGTCTTTTACAATATTGAGGTCACCAGTAACAACATGCTTGTGATGTTTATCTATACATTCTTCAAATTTATTAAATTTACATATGTTTTCTTGCTTTTTAGGCACATTATAGTTAAAAATTGATCTACCTATTTTTTATTGTATTTAAAAGCTTTTTTAATTGTAATATTTTGTATTGGGATAAATAACATGTGCTTTTTAAAAATACCAGAAAAATTAATATTATCATATGATTTATTCATATATAAAAGTGTGCAATATTATATTTGATAATCTTTATTTACATTAACTTTTATTTTATGTTTATGTTTCAGAAATTTGTGAATGTCCTTTATAATATGCAAAGCATAGCAATCTTTAATTTTATGTGAAATTAGAACATCTTCTCTATTACATAATTCTGTCTTACTAAGTCCAAACATAAAAGATTTAATATGTTTTATGTTAAAATTGTTATCAAAGTGTTATTACAAACATCTATAATACTATCTGTAAGTACTTTAATGTATCTTTTTAATCTTTTAGTTCTAGCCCCTCTAGTTTTCTTTTATTAGTTATTTTATTAATCCAATTATTGTAATAATAATCTTGAGAATTTTGTTTAATTGCACTGAGAATATTTTTTCCTTAGTGTCATACATAAGGAAAATCTGCATTATAATATTTAATATATAGTAATTTTC
The DNA here is from genome assembly GCA_019973935.1 of Trichonephila clavipes. Taxonomy (NCBI): domain Eukaryota; kingdom Metazoa; phylum Arthropoda; class Arachnida; order Araneae; family Nephilidae; genus Trichonephila; species Trichonephila clavipes. Next base: position 78,433 of record BMAU01020869.1, on the reverse strand, counting down.
CCTCCATAATCTTTCTTTAATATCAGAAACAACTTTAATAATATTGAGTGTAACATGTTCAAAACCATGTGTACTAAAGTGTCTAATTTCTATTTTATTTGAATTTTTAATACTATTAAAGTATTTAGCATCTGGCCTATGTTGATTAATTTTAATATAAATTTTATTAGATGTATGTTCAACACATTTAAGTTGGCATTTGTTACACGTCAATCAGTAAACACTGTTATATATTTTACAGAAGGTAAATTTAGAATCATCTTTGATTTGATCATTATGGATCATTTTACAAGTTTTACATCTTTTGTTGTCACATCTTTTGTAAAAAGAATTTTACTATTACCAAATTTACAATTTTGAAGGTTACCTAAGATCATATTACATTTGTAAGCATTAGAGTAATTTGAAACATTATTGCAATGCAAAAATTCTTTTTTAGAATTCTTTAAGTATTCCTTATTCCAGAATACTCTAGTATAATATGTAAAGGGTGTTTTTTTAGAGGTATAGAACTTTAAATTGCAATAAAACAACGATGTATTATTCAATTGACATGAATTTTTTTATTCGAAAGATAATTTTGTGGCATTACACTTTAAATATGATTTCTGGCATATGACTGCCACGGCTGGCTCGGATGTAGTCCAATCTGGACTTTCAATTTTCGATGATTTTTCCAACATTTGTACACGGCGAATGTTGTCTTCCAAATGGTCAAGCGTTTGTGGCTTATCCGCATAGACCATTGCTTTACATAGCCCCACAGAAAATAGTCTAGCGGTGTTAAATCACAAGATCTTGGAGGCATATTCACAGGTCCAAAACGTGACATTAGGCGGTCACCAAACGTGTCTTTCAATAAATCGATTGTGGCACGAGCTGTATGACATGTTGCGCCGTCTTGTTGGAACCACAGCTCCTGGACATCATGATTGTTCAATTCAGGAATGAAAAGTTAGTAATCATAGCTTTATACCGATCACCATTGACTGTAACGTTGTGGCCTTCATCGTTTTTGAAGAAGGATTCCACCAGCCCATAAAGCGCACCAAACAGTCAGTTTTTCTGGATGTAACGGTGTTTCGACATACACTTGTGGATTAGCTTCACTCCAAATGCGGCAGTTTTGTTTGTGGACGTAGCCATTCAATCAGAAGTGCGCTTCATCACTAAACAAAATTCGCTTATGAAAATCGGGAACAACGTCAATCTCATTTTGGGCCCATTCGACGAATCTACGCCTTGCTTGATGATCGTTTTGATGAATTGCCAAACCAAACTGAGAATAAATTACTTGACAGCTGTTAAATCGGTCGCCATTTTGGAAAGTAATGCCAACTTAAACTTCTGTACCTGAAAAAAAAAACACTCTATATTAAAAAGTCTCGCAGAATCGCTACAATGACCTGCATTCAAAACTTTGTCACTATCTCCTGTGTTCATTATTTCTGTAGTATATACTGTTAAAATAAACTAGCCTAATAGATTATAAAATACTACCATATATTAGAATATGAATTGCTAAAAATATAAACTAATTAGCCTACAAATAGAGCAAAATAAAACGTTTTAATGGTTGCCTACTTTCGATGCTACATATAACTTTATAATGTACCATCGAGCAAAGACAGAGTATATATACTGAGCCTAAATGCCAGTCTCGAAATTTATAAGTTTAAAATTATTGATATTTGTGAAGAATATATTATTAAGTATCTAGAAATTAGAACTTAATATCTATAGCAAAAACATTCACTACAGTTATAATGAAAATGTTTATGTTTACAAAAATTTAAAATAATTTAGTAAACCTAGGAGCCCTACTAATATAAATATATTGACACACGTAAATATTGAAATATAAAATAAAAGTACATTTTTTAAAAAAATATTGAAAATTAAAAAATTGAAATATATATATATATATATATATATATATATATATATATATATGGCTAGCCTGAATATATGTATAAATTTATATATTTATTTTGAAATACCCAATTATATTATTAATAGTTATTTGAATAAATAAATTCTAAGTAGTAAGGATTAAAATTCTTTAGAATAATAATAGTTTTTATTATTATAAATTTATCATTTTTCCTAGATATAGTTACCTCCATATATTATATATTAGATATTAGATAAAATTACTTATTAATATTTTTAATTCATATGTAATTCTAGTGCCACCAAAGTTATGTTAGTTTGTAAACTCTCTATTTTATTTTCTATTTCTACTCTTTTCATACTTTTATTAAGTGCTACAATTCAGCTCTTCACATGCTTTGAATCTGCATTTGGGTGCAGAATCTGACAAAACTTTATTTATTGCACTCAGATTTAGCGCGGGCTCTGCTTTTTTGAATGCAATTTTTAGGTAAGTTACCTTATCTTGCAATGGATTTAGATATTCTATCCATTACTTTCCATTTATTTCACTATTTATTATAGGTTTTTGCTCAGTATTATTAATATAGAGAGGGAAGGTTGGCTGTTTATACCTTAGTATCCTTTTTCTTTACTTTTTATATATTTTAAACCCTATTATAGTTTAAATTTCTCATATATCCTTCAATGTCTGTGTTTCCCACACTCCTCACTTAACTGCAACTGAGTGCGCCAGACTTTCCACTCCTCACTTAACTGTAACTGAGTGCGCGAGATTTTCCCGCTTTCCTACCCCAACTGAAACTTTTTGGAACCCGGTACTGGGACATTCTGTAAACTGAAACGCAACGGACGGACGCAAGGTCTTGTTCGCATCAATCCGCAGCACCTTCAAGGGTGTAATTTTCATTTAACCTCATTATTACCTTTTAGTGTAAACTTTAACTGTAAATATTTATTTTCTTGTAATATAAATTTAAGTACTATCTCCATCTCTGGCTATTATTCGAACTCAACCAACGGCACCAGTCTGGTTATCTCACAATATCAGTTTTTTTTCGATTTTGCTGGATGAATGTTCATCTCTCGTTAGTAGATAATTTAGACTATATATATTATATATATACATATACATATGTAGATAGGTCCGATTGATAATATTTTTCACACCATTTTTTGTATTTCCACCCTAATGTATATACAGTAAAGAAAACGCGGGTTATTTCTCTGGCATTCTCTATATCTCTGACAAAAATCTCTATTTCTTTAAGAATGTGCATGAAAGAATAAATTTAAAGACTTATTTCTGAAAATCAATGTACCAAACATCTCCAAAGAAACTCTATAAAAATGATTCATATTAATTAATAATTTAACATATAATTAAAATAAAAAATACCTATAATTAAAATATCCAAGTATTACATCCAATAATATAGGCTTATAATGCCCAAAAGGATCTATGGAAAATATTAACATTACTAACGACTGAACATTAGTTGTATTTTCCATTGATATCTAAGTACTGTGTTATATTTTTTGACTTCTGCAGTTAATTTTTGACATTAAAATTACAATATACTTTAAATGTATAGGCATCCAAAATTTACTTTGTAAACTATTTCAATTCAAAATCAAGCTCAACTCTATTATAAAACTTAAGACTAACTATACGTAAAATAAAAATGATAAAATAATTTCCAACAAATGTAAATATTTACCGCTGAGTATTAGTGAAAGGGAAAAAGGTAAATGTTAGAACTTTATTAAATATGAGTTTATCAGAGAAAAAGGTATAAAAATAAGTTTGCGCGTGAAATCGAATAGTTGAGAGCTCTATTCAAAAACACTGAAATATTTACAAAATACTGAAAGTGGAGACAAAGTCGTTTCGAATTCCAAATCGAAAGCCATCAACTAAGCCAATGCTATTTAAAAGGAGGTTCTTTTGAAATAGTCAAAGAGAGATTTTCGTTTTTTATTAATAATTTGCTTTAGATTCACAGTAGTATTTTTCTCATCTAAAGTTTTCACACTTAACATTAAATTGGATGAGTTGCATAATTTTTTTCAGCATTGCCCAATTTTCTCATTCAAATGATTAGAATGTTGCAAAGTAGGTCAAACGTTATGCGGTAAAAGCTAAAAATATTGGAGGACACAAGTCAAGATCTTTATTGCCTTTAATAGTGTGATTTTTATAGGCAGTTTTTGGCAAGGTGAATACTTGGATGAGTGACAGCGTCAACTCTGCACGCGATGCGGAAAATTATGCGGATCAAAATAAAGTTTATTTGCTGCAAAACGGAAATCTGAAGGTCATTAGGTTGGTTACAACTAACCATTAAGATAAAATTGAATTTTGAACTGCTTTCAGAACTGCAAAAGAGTAGAACAAAATACCATGCACGACGATATTATGTCTGCACGTTTCCAAATCGATTATGAATATTCATTAATTTTACATGTAATAAATCATGAAATAAAAAATGTTAATCATTTATATCTAATCGTTTACTTAATATGAAATATATAATCACCAGGCTATTTAACATACAATACCATCAATCATACCTTAGAAATCACCCATTAAACTGAAAAAAGGAATAAAAAGTTTGAATACACGTATATATCATTGTGTATTTTGTAGACTAATAAATTACATGTTTTATTCTACTTAACTCTCCTTTAACTTATATCAGTGCTTCTCAAACTTTCGATACTTGCGACCCAATTTTCTGTCATAATTTTCTTCGCGCCCTTTTCCAAATAATAACAATTTATTGATTCCAATAACAATAATGTACTTGGACGTAAATCTACAATACGAATTTTATTATATATACAAATTGTACAAATCATCAAAATAAGTACTTCATTTTTATATAATTTTTGTATTTCAAGCACATGGAGTCACTGGTAATTGTTAAACTTGTTCTTAGCTTGGTATTGTTAAATTAATTACCAACTACAGTGTGCAAACCTGATACATTTATAAATATATTATATCGGTGCAAATGCGCATTTTATTTTTTATTATGTCAGAATGCATTTTGTTTTGCTGCCTTTCAATAAATTAATAATATTTTTAAATAATGTTTTATTTCCGAAGTTACAATATGCTCGCACCCATAAAGTCACGCTCCACAGTTTGAGAAACCCTGACTTAAACGATTAAAAATGCACTTTGGACAATATCTTTATTATCCAATTACTTTTAAAGAATTATATATAAAAGGTGTTTAATATACAATCAATATTTTCTAAATTTTTAAGGTATCCGATGAATTTAATCAAAGTTACCTTTCATGATTAGGTAAAAATTAACGAAAAAATAACGCCAAAGAGCATTAATTCCTCATTTTTCTACTTTGAACTTCATAACTCACCAAATCTGGGATAAATATGAACACTAAAATACAATGCAATGCACATACATTAAAACCCATGAATCCATAAGAAAATTACATTATATTTTTGAAGACACAAATATTTTTATGTTGATTTTGTCTTTGGTCTTGCCTTTCATGTGGTTTAATTTACAATCAAACATGGAAATGAGTTAATATCTCCAAAGCTTCTATAAGAAAAAAAATCAAGGAAATTTCTGAAACTGTCTCTATACTTTATCGGCATATTCTTTAAAGGTGAAAAAAGATTTTCAACCATTCCCAAAGACTACCAGTTTCTATCAATGCTAAGTTTTGAGTGTGCCACAACATACTTATTCTGTCCCGTTCAAAACTTTGTGATTGTAAATATAAAATGTTAAACATCTTATTATGTTTGGTTCAAAGTTAAGGAAAGAAAAACAATGTTAACGTCAAATATAGGATTTTAAAACACTAATTGGCTCAGCAAAACTGCATTTTATTTTAGGAATTTATTTATTTCGTTTTATAACGTTTTGATTTTATAACAGCATTAATTTCTTTTTATAACTTTTACTTTATAGTTTACTTCTGTGAGCTCCATGTAATAGTTGTGTTCCAGGGGTGTTATTTTATCTGTTTTCAATAAAAAAAGGACTATTGGCTTTTTGCACATGCGTATTAAAAAGTGTTTTCTTTAAATGTTCATACCTCGTTAAACATTCAAAATTTTATTTTCAAATGCAAATATTTTCTTTAAACTTTAAACTCTTATGTAAGTTTCGGTAAATTTGACTACAAAATTCAAATATAGGAAGCAAGAAAAAAAAGACGTGAAAAACTTCTTTTTTAAAGTAACGTTCAAATATTCAGAAGTATTCATATATTATTTTTATAAAACAACATTCAAGAAGTAAAAACATTATTTAAATAAGTTTTACTGATGTTTTACAATTCAAAACAAAAAAATGATAAATAATATCTTTATCCCCACACTCCTGCACTCTTATTGCCCTTTGTCGAAACTTGTAGGTGCTCCTGTAAATGCCCGAGCCAGTAAAACTTCTTCGATATAATGGTGCATTCTTACTTAACCATTCATGCCCAAAGAAACGTCTAAGACTTAAAGTTTTCTCATAACTTTTCACTTCTCAGGTTACGTTTGAAACGGATAGAACTGAAAATAAGACATAAACACTCTACTGCAAAAATATTCAATGCAATACTGATAACACATGGCGATTCAAAAGAGAAGTATAGTTTCAATTAACTGCAAATCAATAACAATGTAAGATATATGTTATCTGTGTAACATAATTGTGCGGGATTATTTTAAGTTTTGAAAGAGACAGCCACAAATGTTCTATAGGGAAACCCATAGTCCCACAAGGCATAGAGTCGGCAATCTATTTCTGTCGAAACCCGTGTTATAATATCTAAATCAGGGGTCTTTTGATATCAGTTCCACTAAATAAACAGAAAGGAGAAGGACTAATACTTTCTTCCTGACGAAAACCACAAGGTGTTAAGCCAGGTCTTCTGAGTGCCCATTGGATGAATGCATCTTTTAGTCCGCGGTTCACCTAATCCAGAGGTGAGCATTAAGATGGACAGCAAAGACAGTTTGGGTTAACTGTCTTTATTAATACCTAAGCCGCGTATACTAAAAAAAGCATATTTATGGAACAACGTCACCAGCTAGACTGGAGAATTGGCCTTTCACAATCGAACGAGGCTGACCTACCTGTGTGAACCGTTGCATTTTCAACGGACAACATAGTCTTGTTTCCGTTTCACAGATGACCACTTAGAATCCAGGGCTAGATCAGCAGTTTTCATTATATGTGAAGATATTCAAGATTTGCGTACAGTATACAGACTAAGTCTTATACTGAACATAACGACGAGAACTAACTTTAAATGAAAATGAATTATTTTTTAATGAATTTTGAATTCTTTAAAAATATATATATCATATGATATTATGAAATTTGTGAGTAATGTTTTTATGTTTGTTTCTAGCTTTTCCCCTTTAAACGTGATTTAAAACGTAAGTTAACCGTTTTTTTATTGCAATTATGTAGGTTAGTACATATTTTGTATTCATTATTGTCATAATTCAAATATTGTTCACATTTTTTTAGCTCAACATTTGACGGGGCTTTATTAGAACTACTTCTATTAATCCTCTTGGGATTCCTTTGGGGTCAGAATGGCAATTCTTTCAAACCAGCCCAAGAAGAGAGCGTGGCTATGCAGATTAGGAATCATATATTGGAACCTTAGTATTAGGGGAGAGCACTAAGTAAAGCTAAGTGAAGTAAGGTAAAGTTCTAGGAGAAGAGTGTTAGTGATTCTGTGAGTTCGGTGAGTCGGTCTAAAGGTGCCAGTGAAGATAAGCAAAAGTAGGTTCGAGACCTGAAGTGTATTGCCTTAGCCAGAGCAAGACAGATTGAAGGATAAATTGATGATTTACGCACCATAGCTGTTCGCCAAGGAAATAGCGGTAAGCTTGTTTGTTTAAGATTTAAGAATATAGCGGATACTGTTAGGTTAGGAAATAATCTATAAATAAAGATTCAGGGGTTAATTGTGCTGTTGATCAGAATTATGGTTTTCAACGCTTCACTCCTGATCATAAGCCTCCTAGTCTAGTGTTGTTGTATTGTATATAAAATAAGATCATAATAAACTGATGTTTTATGGCTGAGTTTAGTGGTTCATATTTCGTTCCCTCAGACATAGGTCGCGTGGATGGTGAGGAGAGGATATCCCAAACAAAGGGGATATCACAACCACAGCTACGCCACTGGGTGTTCGCAACACCTTGTAAAAATTTGAAATTGGCCGAACCATACAAAAGTCTGCCCAACCTTGATCTAATTCATCAAAGAGGGAGATGTTCATCGAGGTAATCTTACATGTAGGTCGAACAGTGTGGAGATGCACCATTCAACTGGACAAGAATGCTGTCTCAATGCAGTCCAACAATAGTGTCATCAGCCAAAGAGACATACTACTCTGTCATGGCTCCCGTTTCAGTTTGCTCATGAAAACAGAAGGGACTGATCTTACTTATCTTACGGGAATCTCTCACTGTACAACGTGGTTTGTAATGGCATCCCCCCTGGGGAATCCTCATCCTCATATAAATCGACCAAAATCTGTGGAAGGTAAAGATTGATGACCCAGACTAAACATGATAAATCCAATTTATTATGACCTATGATAATATTCCAACATAAGCAAATTATAAAGGGAAACTCTAGAGTGATATAACGAGATTCCAACCCTATGTCAATATGCACATGACATCCTAATAGCTAAACTTTATTCAACTTTATCTTAAGAATTTATTCTAATAGATAAAATTCCGACATATAGTCACGCGGGGAAATTCTGATCCTTACCGAAACAGCACTGCTTTCAGCGACTCCGCTACTTTTTCCTTCTAATCTCCGATTATTGAACTTCAATTATATATATATTCGTAGATAATCTGCATAACATAGTTTCTTCTTGAAAGGAATGGTTGTGAAATAACACGATTGCTAGCCCAAAGATTCCCCAAGAGGATTTGTAGAAATTCTCATAGAACCCCATCACAAAATATTGCCAGAATCACTTCCGTCAAGGGCGATTCAGAAACTTTAAGTCTACGTCTTACTTAGAGTTCGCTGAGGTGATGAATACTACTGTTTTACAGCATCAAAAAAGTGTACATATCTTTATGAATCACCCTGTACATTATTTTAAATCAGAGATGCGTTATTGAAATCCGCAAAAAACGGGTCTTACGGAAATCAACTCTCACAAAGGTGGTTACCGGAGGTAATAAATAAAAAAAATTCCATTTTTGAAATATTAGACATAGACTTGAAATTTGTTAAGAATGTTCAGTTTGTTCAGCAAGGATCCTACAAAAAGGGGTTTTGTGGAAATATACATGGGTAGGAGATTACGAGAATGTAAAAGGCAATTGCAGTTCAATTTTAGAAAATAATAGAAATAATAATTTAAAAGCTTTTTAGGAGCTAAGAAGCGAAAGATATAAGAATATTTTTCAACACAATCGAAATATTAATGCAAGAATTTAGATATCAACATTTATATATATATATATATATATATATATATATATATATATATATATATATATATATATACTGCTGGACAATTGCTAAGGACGGATCACAAATTGCTATGTAGCATAACATTAAGCGAGACATGAGGCCTAGTAGGATAAAATATAGTTGCCACACTGTTCAGACATTAGAATAAAGAATATTTATTGTTCAGGAAAGTACACAAGCTGTGAAACATCTGAAAGAAAAAAAAAATGTTCATTAGATCTGCGTCCGGAGAAATGGAGCACTGCATCTAAAAGTCAGCAGGCACCTTAAAGAAAGGTATCAGTACGGGATATCTCCACCGTGGAGTGTGATGCAACATTCCACACGTCGTACCATACTTTGCACAACATTATCCAGCAGCTGTTGAAGCAATTTATCCAATTCCTATGTGAGTGCACGGATGAGGGTGTTCTTGTTTGTCGGAGGATAGTTTCGACCAGCAACTTGCCTCCCTAAAGCATCCCACACATTTTCAATAGGGTTTAGATCTGGATAACGTGCTGGCCATACGAGACGTTGAATACCCTCGCTGTCTAGACAATCCTGAACAGCGAGTGTTCGATGACATGTTGCGTTGTCGTCCATAAAAACAAATTTATCACCGACAGCACAACGGAAAAGACGAACATGAGGAAGTAGAACTCCATCAATGTATCGTTGGCCCGTCATAGTCCCATTCGCAACCACATTTAGGCGCGTGCGGCCATTGATCATGATGCCGGCCCACACCATGATACTGCATGTCGGATATCGGTCCTTTTCCTGGATATTTCCTGGACGATAAGCAGTACCACTCTCGCGCCAGATCAGTTGGCGTCTACAATCCGATGACAGACTGAACCTACTCTCATCTGAGAATAGTACGCATGCCTAGTCCTGTTCAGTCCAATTGTGATGCTCACGACACCATTACAAACGGGCAGTACGGTGCTGTCTGGTCAATGGGACACACACAACAGGTCTGCGTGCGTATAGTCTTCCTCCCCTCAAACGTCTGGCAACAGTTTTTCGGGAGATCTGCTTTCCTGAGGCAGCAAGAAACTGATTTGCCAGCTGCTGAGCTGTGGTGCGCCTGTTTCTTTTTGTTGATAGGACGATATATCTGTCTTCTGCAGGTGTCGTACTTCTAACACGACCTCCCCCGTGCCGTCTACTACACATTCCAGTAGTTTTAAATGACTTCCACAGCCGTGAAACAACGATGTGAGCGATGTCGAACTCCCTGGCAACATCTGTTATTTTTCGCCCTTCTTCGATCTTTCCAATAATTCGGCCACGCATAAAATCATCTATGTGATGTCGGGATGACATGCCAAAAATTTTAATTTCGTCTATTAAATCTTTCCTGTAAAACTTTGATGTGAAACAACAACTGTCCACACGCGTCAAAACCTGTAAAGCTCTTATGAACGCTATCACGTGATGAACAGACGTTTAAAAAAAGTTTTCATACTCATACTTCTTCTTACTAATATCCCGAACTTATTATAAATTTCCACATTTTGCTTTCTTTCATTTTGTGGTTTCTATGGATGATAGTGTTATCCGTCTTTAGCAATTGTCCAGCAGTATATATATATACTGCTGGACAATATATATATATATATATATATACATATATATATGTATATATATATATGTACATATATATATACATATATATACATGTATATATATATGTACATATATATATATATACATATATATATGTATATATATATATATGTACATATATATATATAAATATGTATATATGTTTGTATGTATGTATATAAACAGTATTTATATATTCCTGCAATATCATCAAATACCCAGAGAAGCGGGAAATCAAAAGCCAATATTTATATAACGAGATAATTAATTTCCCATTTTGTGAATCTAATTAATTTCATTTGTTAAACCCCCTTCAAAAACTTATTTTCCGTTTATATAAAATAGATGACCCAGTGGTCGAGTGGTTGTGTATTACGCTTTCACACCACAGGTCCGAGCTCTATTCCGAGACTGGGCAAGTTTGACTCATATTTTCATCCCTACTGCAATGTGTTGATAAATGAGTAACAAGTTTATTTGGGAACTTGCTTCAGACTGACCACTTGATGGGAACATTTGCTGATGCACCTGAGCGCCCAATGGTCACGTATACTGGGTGGACACAGTAGGCCCTGTTCCACATGGGCTGTTGCGCACTGACTTTGAGTCATATAAAATAGAATATAAAGTTCTTATAAGATATCCTTCACATGTATAAAACATCCTTCTTTTCATCCATTCATTTTAACCCAGTACTTCTCAAACTTTCAATATTCGCGACCCAATATTCAATCATCATTTTCATCGCCCCCCCCTCCATACAGTAACAATATTTTGAATTCAATAATAGCATACTTAGACATTAAATCTACAATACGACTTTAACCTCTTATGTGCCACCGACGTATTAACACGTCTCGCTTAGCCAAAACTTTAATTTTCTGGACGTATATATACGTATTTCCGAAGTACGACCTTTTCTGCGCACTGCGATCCATACAATTATCCCGAAGGCTTTGGAATGCGATAAAATGACCTAGACAATGTTTGCGAAGGGTTTATTTATTTCAGTGGATTAGCTTATTTATTCCTTTTCTTTCCCCCTACGAAAAAAACATCAATTCAATTAATTATGTTCATTAATTATGTTATTCATTTCAATTAATTATGTTCGTAACGGACAATTTTATATAAATATAAATAAAATAAAAAGTTCATGAGTTATTTTGTTCCATTCAATTTTCCATTTGATGCATTGTATTTCTGATATTTTTGAAATTTCGAAAAAAAAAATTAGAAATATTATTTTACAATTAAAAGGTCGTTAAAGTTTTTTATACCTGATAAACAATAGTGTAAAATCTGTGAAATTTTGCAGTAACCTTTACTGATAACAGGGTAGATATGATCTATCATTATACATGAGCTCTTTGATTACGATCTTGCACTGAATTTTTCATCGATTCTTTTTAAACCATAACCACAGGAGTCTACCGAAAATGCATTGATGAAATGCATGAGTAACTCTGTCTGCCATGAAATATTTTATCAATAGTTATTTCCCGGTCACTGGCTTCTCTCTTTAACATTTTTATTGAGTATATTTTATTCAAAGTATTCCTATTTGCTGCGTCTGTATTTTGAAATATGAAGTTTTTAACAATCGAATATTTTTATCATCAAATTTCGATAAATATTTAAAACCATTTATTTCCTTAACTTGTCATGTTATCTGTTATTCAAACTGTGGGATGATTTATCTTTATATAATATATCATATATCTTTTTTTTTAATATTTTTCATTTTGGTTTATTGTGTGTGAATAAATATTTACTCATTTTATAAGTCTTATTTTAAAAAATAAAAGCTTTGTATCCAACCTTAAAGAGTTTTGACATTCCTTTTATTTTTAGATTTGATTTTTTCAAGATTTTCTATTACAATTTTACTATTCGAATATTAATAACATATGTTGTTTCTTTTTTTGAACGATCTGACATATGTGCGATCAGCTCCAGAAGGTTGTTGACCTCCAAATTATCTATAGTAGTAAGGGGATCAGATGTTAAGTCCCCCTTAGAATGTCTGATGCATCCCAGAATGTGATCAGGTGAGGCTGAATAGTCACAGCATTTCTTACAAGTGGGGATATATTATTTATCTGGTTCTAGTAGAATGCGTATATGCTCTCCAAAGCTCTTCTATTCTATACTCTAAGTTTATATTGAAGACCGAACACGGAATAATAAGCCAGATATCTTAAGAATCAACATAATTTTTAAGTCTGAAATTTGATGGAAAAAGAGCTACTAAATATTAAATGTCTAATTTTACTCTATATGTCTTAAAAACAATTTTGAGTGTTTTTTATGTTAAAAGAGTACGATATGTGTGTGTGGGGGGGGTGAACAGTTTATAAGTGCTATCTTTTTTACTATACAATGTCAAAAGACAAGGATAACAATATGCAAACAGTAAGATGGCAGTAGTATTTCCTAAGATATTCTTGGACGAGTGGTGCATTGCCAGAGCTTTATTTTTTTTCTTTTTCAATTTTTTTATGTTAACAGTTTTCTAACATATTTGCACTCGCATAACAGAAATAAATATCTTTTAATGCAGAATGCTAGTTAGAGCTGGAAGCATGAAAATTTCCATTTTTGAAATTCTTGCACAACCCAAAATATATAACTTTAGACCTTAGACCCCCCCCATGTACAAAGTAGTAGCCCATCGAGTCTAATTAATGACCGAGACCGGTGACCAGTGACCGAATGTAGAGTAGTTCACTATTGTTAGATAAGTAGCGATGTCTCAATTAACAACAGCAATCAGTGTGGAATGCGTAACAAACACGCTTCTGAGAACAATGCAGGACAATTTGGTAATGATGGATGTGGCATATATATATTGACTCCAGTGCCATTATTTACGACGTCAACGGCTGCAGCGCCTTTTAAGTGACTGTCAACATAGTTGGTCTTTCTAAGGGAACTGGAGAAAAAGAAACGTTACTTGCAAATTAAGTCGTAATTCTTTTTGATAAAAATTCATGAACGATTTTGAATAACGTGCAGATTTCCAAAAGACCATGGACACAAGTTTTGAATAAAGCACTGTGCAAGCTCTGGTGAATACAGAATATTGTTGGTTGTTTTTTCATTGCATTTATCTGGTCTTGTTAAACTGAAATTATCATTGACTGGATAGGGTTATGTCCAGCTACTTGGTACCCCATATCGCCAAAAAAAAAAAAACAATATAAATGTTTAGAATGTCAATGCACCTTTTACCAGGACAAAATCATTCACGATGAGTTTAAGAAACATTCTGGAAAGTTCCAGAAATTGATACAGCCGCCTATTGAAAATATTTGGTACATGATTGATAGACCAGTTCATTCCCATAATCCGTAATAGAAACATTTTTACTATTATTAAGGATTGTAAATACAGGAAGAGTATCAGTGGGGTAGAGGTAAATATTAGCCACCTCCCCTGTAAAGTTAGGTTTCGCCTTTAATATTTTATAAATTGTTTAAATACGTACTTGACATCATACTGGCTTTAGGCGCCTTAGAAATATACTTCCCCTCGTTGCTCGGATCGCGGAGGTGTACGTTACGCACCTGATGAAAAATTTTCAAAGATATGTAGACGGCTCATTGCTTCAATACCACCTTGAGCTGGAATACTTCACCTGGCTAAAGGAGGTTGATGCCGTTGGTTGAGTTCGAATAATAGCACAGAGATGGAGATAGTACTTATGTTTATATTACAAAAAAATAAATATTTACAGCTAAAGTTTACACTAAAAGGTGATAATGCGGTTAAATGAAAATTACACCTTTGAAGGTGCTGCGGATAGATGCGGACAAGACCTTGCGTCTTTCCGTTGCGTTTCTGTTTACAGAATGTCACGGTACGGGGTTCTAAAAAGTGTCCGTTGGGGTAGGAAGGCGGGAAAGTATGGCGCACTCAGTTACAGTTAAGTGAGGAGTGTAGGAAACATACTCCCACCCTATATACGAACTAGTTCGGATATATAGGAAGTTTGTGAAGTTTATGAACAGGTCGTTTTAACACTGAGTTTTGGGTTTTCACAGTTGCAACTCGAACCAGTCCGTCGTTGCCTGGATGCACTTGAAGAACTCGAGCCATTGGCCATGTACCAGGAGGACCCTCCTCTTTGATCAATACGATGTCATCTTCCTTCAAGTTTGGTTGTGCGTCCTGCCATTGCTTGCGAGGTTGTAAGGAAGAGATAAATTCGGAGCTCCACTTCTTCCAAAAGCCCCGTTTGATGTTCTGTAGCAACTCCCAACGATCTCTGTGGTTGGAGGTTGAAAGGAGCTCCTCTGGAACTGAAAGAAGAACATCACCTGTAAGAAAATGTGAAGGTGTGAGTGTAGATATGCATTCTATGTCAGAGTCATTAACGTAGGAGAGAGGCCTGGAATTTAGTAATCCTTCGATTTGCGTGAGCAAGGTTGTTAACTCTTCAAAAGTTAATATGGTTTCTCCCAATACTCTTTTCAGATGAAATTTGACGGATCGAATTCCTGATTCCCAAATACCTCCAAAATGTGGTGATGAGGGTGGAATAAAGTGCCAATCTATTGAAGATTTGGATAAGTAGTAAGAGATGGCTTCATTAGTTGATAAAGAAAGCCATAACTTCCGTATTTCGTCAAGTTTTCGACGAGCTCCAACAAAATTGGTTCCATTGTCACTATAAATGTGGCGGGGAGCACCACGACGAGCACTAAACCGACGAAGTGCAGCTATGAAGGAATCAGTTGTTAAGTCTCCGACTGCTTCGATATGAACAGCTTTAGTTGCTAAGCATACAAATAAAGCAATGTAACCCTTTGTAGATTTAGTCCCTCGACCTTTGTTGCATTTAATCAGTACAGGACCAGCATAATCAATACCGCAACTGAAGAAAGGTCTCTCCAGCGTGACACGGTGTTTTGGTAAATTGCCCATCAGTTGTGGTGTTGTGGTGGATGTTTTGAATTTGTTACACTTTAAGCATTTTCTAATACATTTGTTAATTAATTTCCTACTTCCTACGATCCAATGGGACTGTCGAAGAACGTGAGCTAACAAAGTCGGCCCAGCATGTAAATGAGCGATGTGTTGTTCCTTGATAAGGAGTTCACTAATACTGTGCTGAGAAGGAAGTATGATAGGATGCTTGGAATTGAATCGAAGCTGGGAATTTTGCAATCTCCCTCCCACCCGTACTAAACCATGTTCATCTATGAATGGATGGAGGGAACGTAATGGACTTTTGGGTGGCAGAGAAATCTGTTTCTTAATGCTTCGTATTTCTTCCTGAAAGTAGAAACCTTGAACCCAACGAATGATGGTTTCTTCAGCGGTTTTGGTTCCCGAAAAGGTAAGTGAAGTAGTATTAATATGGGATGAACTGATCGATGATCCTTGAGATGCTATCTTCTTACAGTTTGTATTAAATCTTTGCGAATTATTTTGGTGAGTGAAGAGTAATGTTCGAATAAACCATGAATTACATCATTTGATGTGTGAGTAAACAGATTGAAGATGGAGACTGATTTTTGTTCCGCTTTTACCTCATCCGAAGCCTCATCGCAACTGTATTCAGCCTTGGGCCAACTAGAAGTTTCTAGCCTTAGCCAGGGTGGTCCTTCCAACCATAACTTGCAATCTGGTAAGCATTTAGGATCAATACCTCGGGATGCAATATCTGCGGGATTTTCCTTAGAAGGCACATGTCTCCAATGCTTTGTAGGTAGAACTTCCCTGATTTCAGATGTTCTATTTGCTACGAAAGCTTTCCATTTGCGAGGGTGACTAGACAGCCAGGAGAGAACTATTTTAGAATCCGTCCGAGCGAATACATCAATGGCATAACGTTTTAATGTTCGTAAGACCGATTTAAATAGCTTGGATAGTAAATGTGCACCGCACAACTCCAATCGGGGAATGGAAACTTGTTTGACAGGGGCTACTTTAGTTTTTGATACAAGTAGTTGAACCTTTATTTTGCTGTTGTGTTTCTGCCGACAGTAGATTGCAGCAGCTTAAGCTAATGAAGAAGCATCTGCAAAACCATGCAATTCTACTGTGTTGTCTGCTGTAAGGATGACCCATCTAGGAACAGTGAGGTAGTTGATGACATTAAAGGCCTTTTGAAACTTAAGCCAATCCTCTGTTAATTGTTGCGGAATGGGAAAATCCCAATCTGTTTTTGTAAGCCAAAGTTTTTGATAAAAAATCTTCATGAATACTGTACAAGGTGAAAGAAGTCCTAAAGGATCGAAAAGTTTGGAAGATTCAGATAAAATACGTCTCTTTGTGAGTGGTGGTGTAAGTTCAAGCGATGGTTGGAAACCAAAAGTGTCATTGGATGAATTCCAAAATAAGCCTAATACTTTGGAACTTTCGTTAGAATCTTTGGAAAATTCAACTCGTGTATCATGAGAACAATGTTCTGAAAATTGAGCGAGAAATTCGGTGGAATTAGAATTCCATTTCCTTAAATGAAATCCGCGAGTACTCAAAACATGAGCAATGTCCTTGCAAATGGAGATTGCGTTATTTGGCGTATCTGCTCCTGATAGTAAATCATCCATATAAATATCTTCCTGTAAAACTCGGGAGAGGTTGGGATTATCTTTATCATCGAGAGCGATTTGCTTAATACACCTAGTGGCCAAAAAGGAAGCTGAGGCTAAACCGCAGGTGACAGTTTTTAGCTTGTATGTGCGAATGTTTTCATTAGAGTTATTTCTCCAAAGAATTTGTTGGTATTTCTGATCTTCATCAGCTACTAAAATTTGACGGAACATTTTTTCAATGTCCGCTGTAAATACAATTCTAGGAATTCTAAAATTAAGCAATATTTCAAAAATATCCCTTTGTAATTTGGGACCTACTCCTAGCAGAGAATTTAATGACGTACCATTTGTAGTTTTACAAGAGAGAGAGAGAGATGCGTCAAACACTACTCTTAACTTTGTTGTAGTACTGGATGGCTTTTTAACGGCGTGATGCGGTAAAAAATTCTGATCTTTGGAAGTATGGGATCTGGAATTTACTAAGCTCATGTGACCTAGCGATTCGTATTCGTTCATGAATTCTTTGTATTGTTTTTCAAAATCTGGGTTATTTTTAAATTTCAGCTCCATTGCTAATAAGCGAGAAATTGCTGCGGGTTTTGAGTCTCCCAATTCTGAATTTGATTTATAAAATGGGAGTTTTACAACAAAGCGTCCTTCGGAATTACATGCATAAGTATTTTGAAAATGTGTTTCCACAAATTGCTCTTCAGAAGTTAAGATTTTATCCTTTACGTTGGGAATTTCTTCTAATTCCCAAAATTGCTTCAATTGATTGTCAATATTTGTACCTTTAATGTGAATATTTAGCATTGAATTTGAGTTTAAAGAATCAGTTAATTTGCCTGAAATTAGGAAACCAAAAGTGGAAATTTGAGCGATTAAATTACTTTGAGAGCAAGTAATTTGCCCAGGAAGCAAAATAGAAAAAAAGTAGTCAGATCCGAGAATCATATCGATATTGTTTGGGATAAAAAATTTCGGATCTGCTAAGCAGGCATTTTTTAAATGAGCGAAATGTGTTTCATTTATTTTTTCCGTTCGTAACGGAGCAGTTAGTTTTTCCAAAACATATGCTTTAACTGGCAGTTTGACCTTGGGGTCATGTAACGATACTAAATCTATTTCAACACACCCTCTAGTCATCGCGATTTTAGAATCTTGCAATCCTTTAATTTGAAATCTAGCGTTTTTTTTCTTTTCAGGCCTAGCAGTTTTAAACATTTTTCCGAAATGAATGTTGATTCACTTCCACTGTCCGCCATAACTCGAACTTGACAGTTCTCCACCAAAATATTTTTAATGTTAACGCTTAAAGTTGGTAATAAAGAAAAAAATGTTTGTATAGAGTTCACGGAAACTGAAACTTCTTTGTTTTGATTAGTATCATTTCCTGTCTGGTTTTGACCTTCAGCACGATGAGATTTATTTGCTGACATTGCGCAATTTTTAAAATTATTATCATGTAATAGCGAATGATGCCTTTTCTTACAAAAGTGGCAAGTAAAAGTTGAATTACAATGTGACTCAGTGTGCCTATCAGATAAACAGTTCATACATATTTTTTGTTTATTAACAAGTTGTTTACGCTCTTTAACAGACATTTCTTTAAATTTAGAACATTTGAAAACAAGATGATTCATTTTACAACAAGAACATTTTAAACTATTGTTATAAATTTTGATTTATTAATATAAGTTTGCTTTTCATAAGTAACATTTTCATTATATAGTTCTAAATATGTACATCTGCTACTTAAAAATTCTATAAATGCTTCAAATGTAGGAAAATCAATATTATTTGAGAATTGCGCCCATTCTTGGCGCGTTTTAGGATCAACTTTTTGTAACAAAATGTAAATCAACCGTACATCTCTAGACTCTGCTTTAGTATCAATAGATTTAAGACCTCTAATTACTTCGTCGGAAGTATCTGCTATGTTGCGTAAGTTGTGAGAGTTAGTATCGTTAAAAGAAGGTTAATCCATGAATGTTTTAATAAGTGAAAAAATGATTTGCTTCTTTTTATCATAACGGGCTAATAATTTTCCCCAAGCTTCGTTATAAGCAGTTTCAGTAATAGGAATATGCTTAATTATATTTGCTGGTTCTGACAGCAATAAACCTCTAAGATATTGAAATTTTTGAATATTTGATAAACACATATTATCATTCACTAATGATACATATAAATCTTTAAATGAAGGCCAATCTTTATAATCACCAGAAAAACGCTCAATATTAATTTTTGGTAACTTAAATTTGCTAGATTTCATATCTGAGACATTTTCAAAAACATCAAAATTATCATTATATACATATGTTCTCACAGATAAATTTTCTAAGATATTCTGTAGCTTGGCTTTGGTTTCGTAATATTTTGTTTCGAATTCTTCCATTTCAGAGGATTCGAGAGGTAAAGCAGCATCCGCTTTATCAAATTCCGTATAAGTTAATTCAAGTTTCTCTAACTTGTTGCGTATATCATTTTTGTCAAAAGTTTGATCATTTTTATCAATGAAATTTATAGTTCTTGTAAGTGCAGCCTTCGCTCTGCCGCGAAGCACTGTAGCCGTTTCGGCGTCCATTAATTGATAAAACGAAATATGGACGGAATGAATCAGTAAGAGAAACAAAAGTCAAACGTTGAATGAAAATATAAAATAGTACTTATCTCTTGTTTCTCTGAATCGTTGACTAATCTCGTTGTTGCCTCCAAATGATGCCGTTGGTTGAGTTCGAATAACAGCCAGAGATGAAGATAGTACTTATGTTTATATTACAAGAAAATAAATATTTACAGTTAAAGTTTACACTAATAGGTGATAATGGGGTTAAATGAAAATTACACATTTGAAGGTACTGCGGATAGATGCGGACAAGACCTTGCGTCTTTCCGTTGCGTTTCAGTTTACAGAATGTTCCGGTACGGGGTTCCAAAAAGTTTCCGTTGGGGTAGGAAGGCGGGAAAGTATGGCGCACTCAGTTGCAGTTACGTTAGGAGTGTAGAAAACATACTCCCACCCTATATACGAACTAGTTCGGTTATATAGGAAGTTTGTGAAGTTTATGAACAGGTCGTTTTAACACTGAGTTTTGGGTTTTCAGAGTTGCAACTCGAACCAGTCCATCGTTGCCTGGATGCACTTGAAGAACTCGAGCCATTGGCCATGTACCAGGAGGACCCTCCTCTTTGATCAATACGATGTCATCTTCCTTCAAGTTTGGTTGTGCGTCCTGTCATTGCTTGCGAGGTTGTAAGGAAGAGATAAATTCGGAGCTCCACTTCTTCCAAAAGCCCCGTTTGATGTTCTGTAGCAACTCCCAACGATCTCTGTGGTTGGAGGTTGAAGGAAGCTCCTCTGGAACTGAAAGAAGAACATCACCTGTAAGAAAATGTGAAGGTGTGAGTGTAGATATGCATTCTATGTCAGAGTCATTAACGTAGGAGAGAGGCCTGGAATTTAGTAATCCTTCGATTTGCGTGAGCAAGGTTGTTAACTCTTCAAAAGTTAATATGGTTTCTCCCAATACTCTCTTCAGATGAAATTTGACGGATCGAATTCCTGATTCCCAAATACCTCCAAAATGTGGTGATGAGGTTGGAATAAAGTGCCAATCTATTAATGATTTGGATAAGTAGTAAGAGATGGCTTCATTAGTTGATAAAGAAAGCCATAACTTCCGTATTTCGTCAAGTTTTCGACGAGCTCCAACAAAATTGGTTCAATTGTCATTATAAATGTGGCGGGGAGCACCACTACGAGCACTAAACCGACGAAGTGCAGCTATGAAGAAATCAGTTGTTAAGTCTCCGACTGCTTCAATATGAACAGCTTTAGTTGCTAAGCATACAAATAAAGCAATGTAACCCTTTGTAGATTTAGTCCCTCGACCTTTGTTGCATTTAATCAGTACAGGACCAGCATAATCAATACCGCAACTGAAGAAAGGTCTCTCCAGCGTGACACGGTGTTTTGGTAAATTGCCCATCAGCTGTGGTGTTGTGGTGGATGTTTTGAATTTGTTACACTTTAAGCATTTTCTAATACATTTGTTAATTAATTTCCTACTTCCTACGATCCAATGGGACTGTCGAAGAACGTGAGCTAACAAAGTCGGCCCAGCATGTAAATGAGCGATGTGTTGTTCCTTGATAAGGAGTTCACTAATACTGTGCTGAGAAGGAAGTATGATAGGATGCTTGGAATTGAATCGAAGCTGGGAATTTTGCAATCTCCCTCCCACCCGTACTAAACCATGTTCATCTATGAATGGATGGAGGGAACGTAATGGACTTTTGGGTGGCAGAGAAATCTGTTTCTTAATGCTTCGTATTTCTTCCTGAAAGTAGAAACCTTGAACCCAACGAATGATGGTTTCTTCAGCGGTTTTGGTTCCCGAAAAGGTAAGTGAAGTAGTATTAATATGGGATGAACTGATCGATGATCCTTGAGATGCTATCTTCTTACCGTTTTTATTAAATCTTTGCGAATTATTTTGGTGAGTGAAGAGTAATGTTCGAATAAACCATGAATTACATCATTTGATGTGTGAGTAAACAGATTGAAGATGGAGACTGATTTTTGTTCCGCTTTTACCTCATCCGAAGCCTCATCGCAACTGTATTCAGCCTTGGGCCAACTAGAAGTTTCTAGCCTTAGCCAGGGTGGTCCTTCCAACCATAACTTGCAATCTGGTAAGCATTTAGGATCAATACCTCGGGATGCAATATCTGCGGGATTTTCCTTAGAAGGCACATGTCTCCAATGCTTTGTAGGTAGAACTTCCTGATTTCAGATGTTCTATTTGCTACGAAAGCTTTCCATTTGCGAGGGTGACTAGACAGCCAGGAGAGAACTATTTTAGAATCCGTCCGAGCGAATACATCAATGGCATAACGTTTTAATGTTCGTAAGACCGATTTAAATAGCTTGGATAGTAAATGTGCACCGCACAACTCCAATCGGGGAATGGAAACTTGTTTGACAGGGGCTACTTTAGTTTTTGATACAAGTAGTTGAACCTTTATTTTGCTGTTGTGTTTCTGCCGACAGTAGATTGCAGCAGCTTAAGCTAATGAAGAAGCATCTGCAAAACCATGCAATTCTACTACCGTGTTGTCTGCTGTAAGGATGACCCATCTAGGAACAGTGAGGTAGTTGATGACATTAAAGGCCTTTTGAAACTTAAGCCAATCCTCTGTTAATTGTTGCGGAATGGGAAAATCCCAATCTGTTTTTGTAAGCCAAAGTTTTTGATAAAAATCTTCATGAATACTGTACAAGGTGAAAGAAGTCCTAAAGGATCGAAAAGTTTGGAAGATTCAGATAAAATACGTCTCTTTGTGAGTGGTGGTGTAAGTTCAAGCGATGGTTGGAAACCAAAAGTGTCATTGGATGAATTCCAAAATAAGCCTAATACTTTGGAACTTTCGTTAGAATCTTTGGAAAATTCAACTCGTGTATCATGAGAACAATGTTCTGAAAATTGAGCGAGAAATTCGGTGGAATTAGAATTCCATTTCCTTAAATGAAATCCGCGAGTACTCAAAACATGAGCAATGTCCTTGCAAATGGAGATTGCGTTATTTGGCGTATCTGCTCCTGATAGTAAATCATCCATATAAATATCTTCCTGTAAAACTCGGGAGAGGTTGGGATTATCTTTATCATCGAGAGCGATTTGCTTAATACACCTAGTGGCCAAAAAGGAAGCTGAGGCTAAACCGCAGGTGACAGTTTTTAGCTTGTATGTGCGAATGTTTTCATTAGAGTTATTTCTCCAAAGAATTTGTTGGTATTTCTGATCTTCATCAGCTACTAAAATTTGACGGAACATTTTTTCAATGTCCGCTGTAAATACAATTCTAGAATTCTAAAATTAAGCAATATTTCAAAAATATCCCTTTGTAATTTGGGACCTACTCCTAGCAGAGAATTTAATGACGTACCATTTGTAGTTTTGCAAGAGAGAGAGATGCGTCAAACACTACTCTTAACTTTGTTGTAGTACTGGATGGCTTTTTAACGGCGTGATGCGGTAAAAAATTCTGATCTTTGGAAGTATGGGATCTGGAATTTACTAAGCTCATGTGACCTAGCGATTCGTATTCGTTCATGAATTCTTTGTATTGTTTTTCAAAATCTGGGTTATTTTTAAATTTCAGCTCCATTGCTAATAAGCGAGAAATTGCTGCGGGTTTTGAGTCTCCCAATTCTGAATTTGATTTATAAAATGGGAGTTTTACAACAAAGCGTCCTTCGGAATTACATGCATAAGTATTTTGAAAATGTGTTTCCACAAATTGCTCTTCAGAAGTTAAGATTTTATCCTTTACGTTGGGAATTTCTTCTAATTCCCAAAATTGCTTTAATTGATTGTCAATATTTGTACCATTAATGAGAAGATTTAGCATTGAATTTGAGTTTAAAGAATCAGTTAGTTTGCCTGAAATTAGGAAACCAAAAATGGAATTTTGAGCGATTAAATTACTTTGAGAGCAAGTAATTTGCCCAGGAAGCAAAATAGAAAAAAAGTAGTCAGATCCGAGAATCATATCGATATTGTTTGGGATAAAAAATTTCGGATCTGCTAAGCAGGCATTTTTTAAATGAGCGAAATGTGTTTCATTTATTTTTTCCTTTCGTAACGGAGCAGTTAGTTTTTCCAAAACATATGCTTTAACTGGCAGTTTGACCTTGGAGTCATGTAACGATACTATAAATCTATTTCAACACACACCCTCTAGTCATCGCGATTTTAGAATCTTGCAATCCTTTAATTTGAAATCTAGCGTTTTTTTTCAGGCCTAGCAGTTTTAAACATTTTTCCGAAATGAATGTTGATTCACTTCCGCTGTCCGCCATAACTCGAACTTGACAGTTCTCCCCCAAAATATTTTTAATGTTAACGCTTAAAGTCGGTAATAAAGAAAAAAATGTTTGTATAGAGTTCACGGAAACTGCAACTTCTTTATTTTGATTAGTATCATTTCCTGTCTGGTTTTGACCTTCAGCACGATGAGATTTATTTGCTGACATTGCGCAATTTTTAAAATTATTATCATGTAATAGCGAATGATGCCTTTTCTTACAAAAGTGGCAAGTAAAAGTTGAATTACAATGTGTGACTCAGTGTGCCTATCAGATAAACAGTTCATACATAATTTTTGTTTATTAACAAGTTGTTTACGCTCTTTAACAGACATTTCTTTAAATTTAGAACATTTGAAAACAAGATGTTTCATTTTACAACAAGAACATTTTAAACTATTGTTATAAATTTTGATTTATTAATATAAGGTTGCTTTTCATAAGTAACATTTTCATTATATAGTTCTAAATATGTACATCTGCTACTTAAAAATTCTATAAATGCTTCAAATGTAGGAAAATCAATATTATTTGAGAATTGCGCTCATTCTTGGCGCGTTTTAGGATCAACTTTTTGTAACAAAATGTAAATCAACTGTACATCTCTAGACTCTGCTTTAGTATCAATAGATTTAAGACCTCTAATTACTTCGTCGGAAGTATCTGCTATGTTGCGTAAGTTGTGAGAGTTAGTATCGTTAAAAGAAGGTTAATCCATGAATGTTTTAATAAGTGAAAAAATGATTTGCTTCTTTTTATCATAACGGGCTAATAATTTTTCCCAAGCTTCGTTATAAGCAGTTTCAGTAATAGGAATATGCTTAATTATATTTGCTGGTTCTGACAGCAATAAACCTCTATGATATTGAAATTTTTGTATATTTGATAAACACATATCATCATTCACTAATGATACATATAAATCTTTAAATGAAGGCCAATCTTTATAATCACCAGAAAAACGCTCAATATTAATTTTTGGTAACTTAAAATTGCTAGATTTCATATTTGAGACATTTTCAAAGACATTAGATTTATCATTATATACATATGTTCTCACAGATAAATTTTCTAAGATATTCTGTAGCTTGGCTTTGGTTTCGAAATATTTTGTTTCGAATTCTTCCATTTCAGAGGATTCTATAGGTAAAGCAGCATCCGCTTTATCAAATTCCGTATAAGTTAATTTAGGTTTCTCTAACTTGTTGCGTATATCATTTTTGTCAAAAGTTTGATCATTTTTATCAATGTAATTTTTAGTTCTTGTAAGTGCAGCCTTCGCTCTGCCGCGAAGCACTGTGGCCGTTTCGGAACCAAAGTCAAACGTTGAATGAAAATATAAAGTAGTACTTATCTCTTGTTTCTCTGAATCGTTGACGAATCTCGTCGGTGCCTCCAAATGATGCCGTTGGTTGAGTTCGAATAATATCACAGAGATGGAGAAAGTACTTATGTTTATATTACAAAA
This sequence comes from Trichonephila clavipes, assembly GCA_019973935.1. NCBI lineage: Eukaryota > Metazoa > Arthropoda > Arachnida > Araneae > Nephilidae > Trichonephila > Trichonephila clavipes. Next base: position 52,556 of record BMAU01020869.1, on the reverse strand, counting down.
AAATAATTATTTACAGTTAAAGTTTACACTAAAAGGTGATAATGAGGTTAAATGAAAATTACACCTTTGAAGGTGCTGCGGATAGATGCGGACAAGACCTTGCGTCTTTCCGTTGCGTTTCAGTTTACAGAATATCCCGGTACGGGGTTCCAAAAAGTTTCCGTTGGGGTAGGAAGGCGGGAAAGTATGGCGCACTCAATTACAGTTAAGTGAGGAGTGTAGGAAACAGAGGTACAAAACTATTTTAGTATATTTCACATCTCTTTTAACACTTCAGGGTACATTAGAAAACATAATAAGCGTGTGTTATTGTCCTGTACCTATTTGTGCACTTTTTTAATGCATCTTGCACAATGTTAACATAATGGTTACATTAAAAAGTCATATATGTAAATGTTAACATCAGTGGCTTAGATTAATAATATAAGCGAACATTAAAGGAAAGCTAATTTCATCGAATTTTTATTCAAATATTTTCATTTTACCAACTTTAAAACAAATGTCATTCTGAGTTGTATTGAATGTGCCACATGGTTCCTACTTACAGCCTTAATAGTTTTGATTCCATATCATATAAAATAATGTGCTGTATGAAAAACTCCATCAATATTTATTTTCATTTCATTAATTAATAGGTGCATACACTATTTTGTTTCTGGTCTTTATTTATGTGTTCTAATCTTACTAGATTTTTACCAAAGTTGAAAGGTATCACTGATTGGAAACATATTTTACTTTTAACTTCCAAGATAACGAATAACAAATATGTCCTCCCTTTATTGTATAAAATATTTATTGCTATTCAGAACTCAATAAAGAGAGAGAGAGAGAGAGAGAGAGTTTAACAGAAATTTGAGTATGGGGTGACTAATAATCTTCATACAGGATCGTATGAAAATTATTAAAGCGTTGAGTCACAAATACTAGAATTAAACAACTTGAAAGTAAATTGTTTATCAGCAGTAGCATTGAGAAAGGCTTCTTCACAACACATAAAATAATTGCTCTAAATTCTTATGCCAATACCCATTGTGTTGCTTCAGAGTTCGAAGTAAGTTTAAATCAAATGAAAGCCACATTTCTACACAAACAGTATTAAATGCTTTGCAATATTGGTGGAGAGATCGTTGAACAATTTCAAATGTAACAGTTATTTTTCGTTTGCAACAGATACTTAAGCGGCGTGGTATTTAATACACACAATCACCTTTTTATCTCTATTTAAATTTTTTCTCTGAGAAGGGCAATCTCCGTAAGCGTACTCTACAACCAATAGCAATGTTCAATTCCAATAGCCGAAACCAGCTACTCCATTGGTCCTTGCCTTAATGAAGCCACTCCTCCTCCAACAAGCCAAGCTAACAACAACAGCAATATCGTATTTTCCAGATAGGGAGCGGAGGAAAGAGTCATCGATCCAGTCTCCTGTGAAGTTCGACTTACTAATTAAGTCACCTGGATAGTTTGCATGAGAGGACAATCGCTATTAGAGTATAGTAGCTGTGTTTTGATACGTATCTCAGAAAGTCTATGCGTTTCTCAATGTTAATTTCTTGTGTTTATAATTCAAAGTATTACTTGCATTCATACATTTTATAAGAAGGTAGAACTTGCCATAAAGTTACCCTCTTATGCATATTTTAATGCATAACAAAAAAAATGTTTAATAAAAACGAAAAAGTAGCATTAGAGATTTAAATATTCCCTTTTCTGAATGATATTAAGCTTTTTGAGAATCTATGTTAGTGTTAGTCTAAAAGGTAACCGAAAAGAGAGACATATGTAAAACTCAACAATTTTATTTCTTTTCAGCTCGAAATCCAATCTGGTCACAAATAGCAAGTAAAAGGTATTTAGTCCTTACTCATAGTAGTAATAACACAATTTTACTCGTCGTGCATTGTAGCATTGCTAGTCCAATATGGAGACTGATAACAAGGTTATGAGTCCTATGCTAAGATACATTGTTGATTCAGAATACACCCGACTCATTTTTTTAACATTATATATATATATATATAATTGACAACATCTAACTATTATCTACCTCTTGGAACTGGGTTCACTCAATTTTAGATGCAACCTTCATGAGTAATGTTTACGGCTCACTTACAGAAAAAGGTTCTCAAATTAAACAATTTATTAAAAGTATTTTTTCATGAGAATTAGTAGAATGACTTGAATTTAACATGTTACAATTTCAAAAGTATCCTCATCCTGGAATATTCTTATGAAAAAGAATTATTAAGTCGAATCCCCCCCCAGTTCTGAATATAAAACGCATTTTAAAACAGAAACTAGGTGTGTTTCGATTTATAACTCATTTGATGGTTTTCTGGAGCTTTACTCTATCTATAAAAAAGCGTATTTAAATCTGAATATTCGATACAGTGATTATTGACGCTGACTGAGGTTCGGTAATGCCTGGGTTTAAATCCCAGAGGAAGCCATGGATGCTTGTAAATGTATAGTGCCTTCGCCGCAGGAGTAGGGGGCATTCTAAATAGCCTTCGAGGCGCAAGTTCTTTTGCGAGGAGGGTGGAAATGGAACAGAGGTCGGAAGCCCCTTGACCACTTCCAAGGTATTCTCCCTCAAAATTGGGGTGGAACCGAGCAAAATCATATTATCAACTGCATGGTGCTCAAAGCTGAGGCTAACCACAGGAGTAAAAATATAGCCCTTAGCCGCAATGAATCTCGTGGGCCTTGATCTGATACTACTGTCAATCAGGTGGCATAAATAACAACATAAATAAACTTTGCCGTACAAAATATACTTAGACAGAAAATTTGAAGTTTTCAAACTTTTAATTACTTATTTAAAGATGCGTTGCAAGCATCTCATAGGAACGAATTTGTGGTAAAAACATGTCTCATTTCAATTGAAAATAAATTCTTCACGAGCAAACCATTCAAAGGGACTAAATTAAAGAAACCAAGATCCTTTAAATAAAAGAGAAAACCAAATAATGTATCCCCACTATCTGCTTTAAATATTGATTAGGTAACCAACAATTCCTTTCTCTATAAGAGATAACTCATATCCATCGTCAACCAAAGTAGATGGGCTTACACTGAAGTACGAATCAATCAACTCTAGGAACCAATTAATTTGTTCAGTTGTTAGACGCGTTTTCGTTAAGTCTTCCCCTCTTTTAGCGACGTAATTAATAATTTAAAACCAGATGGAACTAATGAGCCGTCCATTTGATTAAAATAATTCTAACTGTAAAGGCATTATCTACCTCATTAAAATTTAGAAAATCGGGGAAAAAGTCAGATTGCTAATTTGCTCGAGTTCTAAATGTATATTTTATGTTCGAGTCCTAAAAGTGTACTTTGTTTTTTCATATTTTGATTGAAAGTGACGAATTTTATAAAAGTTGACTTTTTAAACAAAATTGTGATGATTATTTACTTTTAGTTCTAGTAATAGAGTTATATTACCGTCGCTCTATAAAGAAGCAAAAACATATTTTGATAACCGACCTATGTCAAGTGACACGGGAGCGTGACCTGAAAAGGCAATCCCCTTTCCTAACTTCCATACCACACCAACGGGAGCCTTGACAGATTTAACGTGCACCGCCCACCTACACGGAGAGTCTTCATAGGTAATAAGCTCGATTGACTGATTGATTGATTGTATATTAACGTCGCACTGTTCAGCTACACGAGGGCTTTTGGCGACGGACCACGTAATTTTGAACCATGGTCAAGTAACGTGGCCAACACCTGATCTAGCACTCCCTCTCCTAACTACCATACCACACAAACGGGAGGACGTTTCAGCTCTCGACAGATTTAACGTGCATCGCTGCCCTGCACGGCGGGTATTTAGTGGTACTGGGTTCAAACTCGTGACTAGGCAAGCCACGATACGATACCTATACCACTCGGTTACAGCGGCTAAAGTAATAGGCTCGAATAGATGACACTCCTTCCACGAGTTCGTTGCCTTGACCGCTAGGCTACCGTGGTCACTTATTTGCTTTTTTTTTAAATAATCGATGAAAGCAAATGGTTTAAATTAGTGTGTTGATGTTGTTTCTTTTTATTCAATTCCTACTATTATAGTTCACACTCTCCCTATATATATTTATTTATATATCTGTGACGAATCTGTACGGAACCTTTCCACTGATCTTCTTAGGCGTCTTTCTGGGGAATATAAATTCGCGTTTATTTCCAATCAACTCCAAAAAGAAGTTTGGGATATTTAAATTAGAAAAGGTATTTAAGTCGAGGGTTGAGAGATAGTAAGAGAGATGATGGTAGGCTATTGAGCCATAACGTTACATGCAAAACTAGAAGATTGAAAGAGATTAGATTCGTGAAGACGTCGTGCTGCTAGACGTACCAGAAAGCTGATATAAGCCAGCGGTAAATATAATTCCCGTACGCTTAAAGTAAGCGTCAGTTTGAGCAATTTAGTTAAAGTTAATGACAATTAAGAATTCTAATACGTGTGTTTCTCGGATCTCCTATTTCTGTAAACCTTACTTGAGTTGAGCTAGATTAGTAATCAATCGTATTCTTAGTAATTTAATTTAATATAAAGGCAAATCCCTTTTGAAGACGTAACATTATTATATTATTTGTTATCAGAGATTTTTGAGGAAACTATAACAAAAATAAATTATATTATTATTCAAAATGGCTTTTGGTGGTTCTTTGCCTCAAATTAATCTTGGTGTTCAAGGTGTGACCCAGGGGGGTCATCACATATCTTGATAAAATTTTCAATATTTCATAAAATATTTTTTATTCATCCTCTCAAGTTCAAATACATATTTTTAAACCTGTAGTAAATAACACACATTTGATATTAATACACTTTTCAAGTACCAATTCATTAATTAAATTCAAAATATTGTTTATTGTCTATAAGAGAGTTTTTTCTCTCTCTCAGTCGATATTATTCCTCTAGATGACAACATCATTGAAAAATTAGCGTTCCTTAAATTTGTATCAAATATTTAACTCAATCTGAATGATTATATGCTAGTTAGACGTCAGTATTCCTTGTACCCTGGTTTTAGGATAAATTATTACCTATTATATTCAACTTATAAAAAATGTAATTGCAAATTTAATGTGATTAAAAGGTTTTTAATGTTAATTTAAAAGGTTCAACTAATACTGTGATTCTGTCATATGTATGTAAATATTTACAATAATAGTAATAATTTAATAAATAGTAACTAAAATAACATTTTAATTTATTGACTTCAGTAGGAATTCACTTTATTTTTTATATTACTTGTTTTATTTTTTGTTTCAATAATTTATATTATTGTTTAATTTTTTAAAAAAAAAAATTACTAGGTTATTTGAACCCTTAATACACTGCTGGACAATTGCTAAGGACGGATCACAAATTGCTATTAGCATAACATTAAGCGAGACATGAGGCCTAGTAGGATAAAATATAGTTGCCACACTGTTCAGACATTAGAATAAAGAATATTTATTGTTCTGGAAAGTACAAAAGCTGTGAAACATCTGAAAGAAAAAAAAATGTTCATTTGATCTGCGTACGGAGAAATGGAACAATGCATCTAAAGGTCAGCAGGCACCTTAAAGAAAGGTATCAGTACGGGATATCTCCACCGTGGAGTGTGATGCAACATTCCACACGTCGTACCCTACTTTGCACAACATTATCCAGCAGCTGTTCAGGCAATTTATCCCATTCCTCTGTGAGTGCACGAATGAGGGTGTTCTTGTTTGTCGGAGGATAGTTTAGACCAGCAACTTGCCTCCCCAAAGCATCCCACACATTTTCAATGGGGTATAGATCTGGAGAACGCGCTGGCCATACGAGACGTTGAATACCCTCGCTGTCTAGACAATCCTGAACAGCGAGTGTTCGATGACATGTTGCGTTGTCGTCCATAAAAACAAATTTATCACCGACAGCACCACGGAAAAGACGAACATGAGGAAGTAGAACTTCATCAATGTATCGTTGGCTCGTCATAGTCCCATTCGAAACCACATGTAGGCACGTGCGGCCATTGATCATGATGCCGGCCCACACCATGATAATGCATGTCGGATATCAGTCCTTTTCCTGGATATTTTCTGGACGATAAGCAGTACCACTGTCGCGCCAGATCAGTTGGCGTCTACAATCCGATGACAGACTGAACCTACTCTCATCTGAGAATAGTACGCATGCTCAGTCCTGTTCAGTCCAATTGTGATGCTCACGACACCATTGCAAACGGGCAGTACGGTGCTGTCTGGTCAATGGGACACACACAACAGGTCTGCGTGCGTATAGTCCTCCTCCCCTCAAACGTCTGGCAACAGTTTTTCGGGTGATCTGCTTTCCTGAGGCAGCAAGAAACTGATTTGCCAGCTGCTGAGCTGTGGTGCGCCTGTTCCTTTTTGCTGATATAGGACTATATATCTCTCTTCTGCATGCGTCATACTTCTAACACGACCTCCCCCGTGCCGTCTACTACACATTCCAGTAGTTTTAAATGACTTCCACAGCCGTGAAATAACGCTGTGAGCGATGTCGAACTCCCTGGCAACATCTGTTATTTTTCGCTCTTCTTCGATCTTTCCAATAATTCCGCCACGCATAAAATCATCTATGTGATGTCGGAAAGACATGCCAAAATTTTTAAGTTCGTCTATTTAATCTTTCCTGTAAAACTTTGACTTGAAACAACAACTGTCCACACGCGTCAAAACCTTTAAAGCTCTTATGAACGCTATCACGTGATGAACAGATGTGGAAAAAAAAATTTGCATACTCATACTTCGTCTTACTAATACCCCGCACTTATTCTAATTTTCCACATTTTGCTTCCTTTCATTTTGTGGTTGCTATGAATGATAGTGTTATCCGTCCTTAGCAATTGTCCAGCAGTGTATTATGCTTTGTAGGTTAAAGTTCACCTCTTGCCTACGCGGCTATCTGTAAAATGTTAAATTCTATGAAAACTCCAATAAAAAAAGTCATTATAAGTATACCACTCTTTTTCATTTATCTTTTTTAATTAAATTTTCCAGTGATGGAGAATTTTTCCTTCAATGCTGCGTAAAATGGTGAATTTTAAGTAATGTTTTGTTATGAGTGGCTGTTTTTTAATTGAATTTTTACATACTATGATATATTGACATTATTTTCTAATGAAAATATGTCATTAAAAACTAAATTATTTATAAACTTGTTGAATATTGTTTTTTTCCCTTGCATCTGATTAGGTTCCATAGAGTTTGAGTCATGAATTATTTTATTACGAAAAAAAATAAAGTTTTTTTGCACAAAACTCTTTTCTCCTAAAACATACAAAATGGATTTTTAATAGAACAATTATCTAGTGCTACTTAAGTACTTTTGTCTTTGGTTATAATGTTGATTAATTGATTTTAATGGTACGAGGGTCATATTTGTCCAAACATTTCTTATATTAATATTGTAACAAATTATATCATATAAAAAATATATACGTATTTCTGTAATAATCCTTTCAAACTTTCCCCTTTCCTCTCAGTTCGATATATCTATATATTTATATATTGTACATACTATTGATGACAATTAAATTCCCAGACTGCGCATGTTCCAGCCGTTGGGTTTGGTGTGATGGAGGGGGACTGGAACATAGTTGAGCTTGATTTTTACGGTGCTCGTGGGACGTTATTCCATCCCTCTTTCTAGTTAAGTTCGTTTTTTATTCTTCTTTGAGAAAGACGTTGTAGTGTCGAAGTGCAGAGATCATGATAAGTGGAAAAATCAAGCTAAGCACAAATTTAAAATTAGAAAAAGAATTTTAACTGAATGTCTTAAATGGTTAAAAAAGTGATTGGAGATAATTACAAGTCACAGAGTCAAATTTGTATGACATAAATGATTTCTAGAGGACCGGGAGGCTGCTGGAGATGATGAACGTTTTTGTCGATCTATGACATCAAGAATATATGATGCTCATTGTTTTTGCTCAATATTAAAGCGATTATCATGGTTAAATGGGTACCTCGAGGCCAAGCGGTAAAACGGCAGTACTTCAGTATAAAGATCTGAGAAAGTCTAGAGAAAGAGCGAGGAAGGAAAAAATCTGTATTGCAACAAAACGTAGATTTTACACCGAAATATACCGCCTCGATGCACATTCTGCTCTCCGTAAAAAATTCTTGGTGGACAAACGCAGTACAGTAGAATATCGTTTATCCGGAGCGTTAAATATTCGGACCAATTTTTTTCTTCTTTTTTTTGTCAACTCCATGAATACCTTTTCGAACAGTCAAATGCTCAACAGTTTTTTTGCAGGAAGCCAAAAGTATCGGGGAAAACGAAGGTTGGGGATATTTGGGAAATTTCAGTTGTGTGATTTGGATTAAGCTGTGGCCATATTTAGAAGTCGAAAAAGACTTCATTGACGACCATAGGGAGTGATTACCGACTTTGTCCATTCGATCCCAGGATTTCAAGAATGCAATGAAGAGAAGATGTAGAAACCTGGATGCAAAAGACTGTAGATTTCAAATGCTAAATGATGACGAGATTGTGACATCCGTGCAAGAAGAATCCGGCCTTATGGACGATGAAATGGATGAAGACGAGAACAACAACGACGACGAAAGTAGCCAGGGTCTATCAAATGCTGAAGCGTTTTCTGCGTTACAGACAGCAATGGAGTGGTACAAACAACAATCAGAGTGCTGTCCTACTCAACTAGTGCTGCTAAAGAGAATCAGATACCTCTCATAGAAAAAATTAGGTGTGCAACGGTACAGCGAAAATTAAGTGATTATGTTCCCCAATGAAGGCAAAATTGCGACATTTTGCACCTATTTTGCTTTTTCTTCAAACACATTTCCGCGTGTGATGTTTTATAATATTCGTATAGTGTCCGGTTTTATATATTGCATGGATCGCATTCGGTTTCGGTTATACGAACAATCGCGTATCCAAACGTTGTCCGGTCCCAATTAATTCGGATAAGCAACTTTCTACTGTACTGTGCTCGAGCATCCACCGAACTCTCCATATCTCACACCATACGACTTCTACCTGTTTCTTAAATTGGAAAATACATAGATGGGAACCCATTTTCAATCTGTAGGAGTGATGAAGGTAAAAACGGCAAACTTACTGAAGATGGTGACGCTTAATGAGCTGCCTGCAGCAATATTTTAAACGGAGAAACCTCATATGCAGCAATGTATTGATAAGGAAAGGGGAGAACGTTGAAGGGGATTGTACGTTGTTTACAATGAATCTGATTTTTAGACTAGTCCGGTTATTTATTGTCACAGTAGTATACAGCTCGGTTACTCTCGATCGTAAATGAACCCCAAGAGCATTATGTTTGTCACATCTGATCCTTAGTATTAAGCTTTCGACGTCTTCAAAAACATTATAAATGTCCTAATTTAAAGATCACATAACTTTCAGGTATCCGACTACGTTCGGAACCGTGATTTTAAAAAAGCGTATAAATGAATAATTTTCATGATATTTAGTGTCACTTAGATTAGAATACATGCATCAAATCGTTTAAAAGAAATTTTGACAAAATCAAATTATTTAAATACAATATTTCGGCAAAACATTTACTTAGAATAACCTTTTTTCAAAATGTTCTCCTTTTCTGAAAAATGCTTCTATTATAATATTATTTTGCCTGTATATAGCTCAGACTTCTGTACAGAGGCTCAACTATGATTTTTGAAAAATTCACGTTATTTTAAGAGTTACAACTAATTGCAACAATTATCTGCGTTTTCTTCTTAAAATTTCTCTCCTCTGCTGTCGTAAAACATGGATAAACCCACTTCTAAGTTATATATTTCATAAATTATAGTTGAGCCTCTTGCACAGAAGTCTGAGCTATATACAGACAAAATATTATTATATTCCATGCAGTTTTCACAAAAGGAATATTTTGAAAATTGGTCAGTCTATGTTCATTTTTTGTCAAAATATTGTACTTAAATAATTTTTTATTATAATACTGTTATTAAAACAATTTTATATATATTTTCTAATCTAAGGGACACTAAATATCATAAATATTATCCATTTATACGCTTTTACAAAATCAGGGCTCCGAACGAGTAGGATACCTTAATTTCTTAAGCGGAAACATATTTATCTTGAATTCCCCTTTTATATCTTATATATCCTTATATTGTATTTAACATTAACTATAGGAAGAGAAATATGTTTAGAAAAATTCTTTAAATGTTCTTTAATGACCTTAATATACCTGGAACTTTCAAAAAGCATTTTTTCAGCCTGTGTATATAATCAACATAGTAACGATGTCATCCTTTCAAATATCAATTTAACTTGATATAGAAATTGTATGACCTCGTTATAAAGCAAAGCTAATGTTCCCTCTTTCATTATGAATTTGTTTCATTTATATGGTGACAGATGATACATTAACAGACTTTCATCATTAATGAAGAAATAAGACACGCACGCGAGCCCTAGTTCTTCATTTAATTTTTTTAAAAATAAACACTAGGTTTAAATAAATATGTACTATTAAGACCTATACATATTTTAACTACTTTTGCTTTTTTTAATGTATATTGTTATTGTGCATTGTTTTTGGTACTTACGTATTATAGCAACGTTCAAGGTAACTGGACAATTTGCAACCCTAATTTCGCATGTGCCGTATGCGCTGAATTGGCAATCACATGCTTTGTCTCATATAATTTCACCAATAGCTTAAGATAAGATGTACCTTATTTTTTAACATCTTCATTTTCTGGTAAGAAAAAAGTAAGTACGTGGCTTATATATATATATATATATATATATATAAATATATATATATATTTAATGTATTTCTTGCCAAAACCTGTCTAGATTTTTTTATATCGCATTAAAGTAGAATTATTTTGTCATAAATAAAACACTTTCTTATTTTCATTTCCATAAAGATTAATTAGTTACTCTGAATCAAATTATATTTTCAGTACTTGCAATTTGTTTCAACCGTATTTGCGAAATTATATGAAATGAAGCACATATATATATATGATTGCTAATTCAGCGTTTACAACACATACAAAATCGGGGTTGCCAACTTGGCGAGTTGTCTTGAAAGATGTCATTGTTGCGACAGTATGTACCATATTTTTTTTTTAAATCATTCATTTAAAGAAATATTTGTATCATTTTTTATCATTCTACAGCTTTATTTGCTTTTGTAATATCATTTCAAAATAATTATGTTGAGATTAAATGAAAAATATAAGCTAATTCCTGTACTTCAAAATATTTGATGCATTTAAAAAAATTAAACAGTGCTTCAATTCATTCTAGTGTTTGTAGTCATACTTAAGTAATTAAAGTTTTATAAATAATTTCAGTTAAATGATCATAGTATAAAGATGCAATTTAATTGATTTATATTTTTATCTTGACATATTATTATGCTTTCTTATGTGTCAACATTTTTTTATCTATAAACTTCAGATTTCTTTTATTCCTTAAATGCTCACGTTATTTATTTTTGGTTTGATCGTCTTCTTTTTTTAAAATGCTTTTTGTTTCTGATTTTTCTCCTTGCTTGGTATCTGTTATTGGTGAATCATTTTCTTTCTTTGTGTCTTCATTATTTTTGTTTACTTGCGGAAATGTTGAATTTCCTGCTTGTTTTTCAGACGATGCATCCTTTTCAGTAGGGTTTGCTTTAGTTTGATTATTTTTATCATGATTTTCTTTGGTAGAATTATCTTTCGCTTGATTATCGGATCTTGTGAAATTTCTAAAAAAATTCGATATGTCAGCCATGTTGATTATTGATGAACTGCTTCTATCAGGGTTCTCATCAGATTGTTTAGAAGATTTATCGCTTTGAGATGCGTTTGTGTTTGTTTGTTCTGTTTTGGAAGAATTTACAGGTGGATCGTGGATTTTTGGCTGTACATCATTGTCTACCTTGGGCTCATCTCTAGGTTTATTTAAATTTGAATCATTAAACCTTAGTTCATTATCTCCCATAAAGCCTTGATTTGAAGCTGTTACGCTATCGTTTGCTGTTTTACTTTTTGCTTCATCCTGTTCCTTAGAACTTTCTGTATCTGTATTCCGCTTACGAACATTTTGAGTGCCTTTATCTTCTTTATTCATAGTTCCTTGTCCTTTAAGTCTTTGGTAAGCATGTTTTCGATCATCTACTTCGAGGTTATCAGTATTAGTTTGGTTCTGAAAACCTCTGTTTGTGAAATCAGGACTTTGGGATTGCTGAGATTCTGAAGTGGAACTATCATCGTTACTTATTACTGGAATTCCAAACAGCACTCTTAGGTGGATAGATTCTTCCTCTTCTTCACTACTCTGATTACTGTCATTAACAAGTGTTTGCCTTGTGCTACGTTCTTGATCATCGCTGTCCGCTGATTGAGAAGTAGTTCCGGAAGTATCCGTTTGATTGTTTTCGCATTGTTCTTGAGTATGAGGCTCGCTTATTATCATAAAAGACGGTCCAGGCATGGACAGACCACCAGGAGGGCCACGTTGATTGGAGGCGCCATTTAAAATCGAAGAGAAAATACTTTGCAGCAAAGTTCCCATTTCAGCATTAGGTTGTTGAGCTGCTTGGTTTTCAGCAACGTTTAAATTATTACGATACCTTTCGTTGTCTGGTTCTATCTCCAAGGCGTGTCTGTAACACCGAGCAGCCCTTCTTGGTCTCTGCATCAATGCATAAGCCTGGCCCATTCTTCCATAAGCTTTTGAATAGTCTGGATTCAATAACAGAGCCCGTCGACAATCACAGATGGCTTCGAAAAACTGTTCCAATTTAATTCTGGCACCTGCTCTGTTGCAGAAGTACACAGCATTCCATCTATCAAGCTCAATTGCTTTTGAATAATCTAGTTCAGCTTCTCTATACTGCTCTTGAGACATCTTTTCATTACCAGAGGCTTTAAAAGACTCAGCTTGGAGTTTGTCTTGGATACTTACTGGATTAGAAACTTGCGCAAACATATCCAGTAACGATCTACGTTGTATATGTTCGTTATCTTCCAATCCGTAAGCCATTTCAAGACACTCTATTGCTATTTCTAAGCCATCTCGATCTTCTAGCGATAGGTCATGTCTACTAACTAGCTGAGTCTGCAAGAAGTCTATTATGGCAAGGACAAGCCTTCTGGTATTTTCTTCATCTGACATCACACATTAAAACAAAACTATTATATCCATAATTTACAATCAAGTTTTTTTTAATTACAAAACCTCATTCGGGTATGATTATAGATAAATAAATGAATAATATTTGCTTACTGACAACAAAATTTTGAAACGTGAATCTGAGTTTATGTATTTAAATTGTAAACAATTGCCACAGCAAAGAAACACGTGCAATATATTTGTTTATTTATTTATGAGTTTGTCCAGCTATCTATTTTTGATAAAGTGGAAACACAAAGATAACTATGACCTAACATGTTACTGAATTAAGATCAAATAACGAAGTCGACTCTTGAATGTTCCTCTCGTTTTAACATACACACAAACAAATTTCAATCAAATATTTAAATGTGAAAGATTAAAATGGTTTCTTCCACTTGTAAATGCTTCGTATTCTTTACGTTATTTTTTGTAAATTCTCCATGAGGGCAATTGTAAACATACCTTGACCAAACTTGTGATATTTAAAACGCAATTTAAATTCGAAAATAATACTTTAGCATGCACTCCATCACTTTATACTTGCCCACAGCACCACATTGGAAGTTATTTCTTTTCAATATCCGCCAACAGATTATTTTGATTAACGAGGATTCTTGTTGCCACTCCTAATAAATTCAACATTTCCTGTTCAATAGTTTTTAATATTTCCTTTTTTTTAATTTTCACTTTGAATCTGGTAACAGAAATTTAGTTAAGTATGTTTATGGAATATTCTAAAAGTAGTTACGTATTACGCTAAGAAAAGAACAGTATAATGTTTCATCTTTATGGAGCGTGTGCTCAAATGATTAGTTAGTTCGTGTAAATAGCTTCATTAATACATAGCTATAAATTGGAACATTTATCCTGCGTGTCGAAAAAAAATGCAAAAAATTCTGAAATCGAAGAATAATAGCTTCTAGAGTCACAACAATTCTCATGTCAACAGCCTCCTCTGATATCTCACAATCTACTATTGGTTCTAAGATGCAAGAGTTTAAAAATCTTCATGTGTTTTAATACTTACTGCATTGGTATAGTATCCTGTTTTGTAACTTAACACAGTCCCCTAGGCAATAATAAAAGTAGGCTCATCGATTACTGAAAATATTTACTCTTTCCTGTTTACATTACATGATTTAAATAAACACTGCTACTTTCAATGGTTGCCTGCACATATTGACATTACAAGCAATGAAAATGTGGATAAACTGTCAAAAGACGCTAGAAATCTGATTAATGACAACTCTGTCGATGTTATCTTTTTAGACGCAAATGCTGTCGCAAACTTCAAATTGAGAGAAAAGCCAATTTCTGAAAGCATCTACTCTGTAATACAAGTGGAGCCCGGCTTATAACAAATACTTTTTCAAGGCTAAAAATAGACCATTACAGAGGGAAGAAGAATGATAGGAATAATCGAAGAAATTGTAGGCATTGCGATAACTGTTCAGATATAAAGCTAGCACCTGTTCATATTTTTAACTGCCCAGTTATTCTTGTTGTCTACAAGAAATAGGGGTCATGTTTTTGTCCAGAAACCTCTATTTGGATAATATTCAAAAGATTGCCAAATATGATTTGGTCCTCTCGTAGACATAACTTCATCATCATTATCGAGATAGCAGAAAAATAGGTAAAAGATAAATTTCAATGTAGCAGCATATTTAGTTATTAGCTTATCACCACATAGGATTTTTGCAAAACGGCATACATTTGAAGTTATAATACTCAAACCATTAATTCTTTAATTCAGATCTCAAGTTCTCCTTCCACAGTGAAAGTATGTACGAAAAATTTCGATGCTCAGTCCTCTTGTTGGCGTGGTGTGGTAGTTCGGAGAGGGGGCTGAAAGTCAGGTATGCTCCTCGTCACTTAGACGTGGTTCAAAATTGATTGGGTCCGTTAAAACCAGCCTACGTGTTGCTTTAAAGGGTGAAATAAACCATCATTGTTACTCAGTTTTCACACTGAAATTCTTCCAACTAAGTTTTCGCGACATTACATCAATCATCGGATTTAATTATGAACTATGCAAAGATAAAAATACCATGATAGGTTTTTCTTAAATAGATGGGGCACGTGATGAACTTTTTGTATAAATTCAAGAAAATTTTTAAAAATCCTAATCTTTTTTTCAGAAATATGAACGGTATTCTCATTATGTATTTATATTTATAATTAAAAATGTTTCATCTAATTACAAAATTTATTCTAAAAGTTACCCCAAAGAAAAGAGTAACCTTAAAACTGGTGATATATATATATATATATATATATATATATATATATATATATATATATATATATATATATATTACCTAAGCAAATTTAATTATATCTATGCTGCGGGAGGAAAGCAGATCAAGACATATTTCGTTAATAAAATTCGTTTCTATGGAGACGATAGCAAAAAATATATTTGATATTTTTAATTAATATCTTAATTAAAAATATACTTATTGAAAACATTTCAGTACTAAAAGATTAATTAATATATATTTTTTTAGTGTTTTAAGATAATTTCATACTCAAAATTCATATTTCATGTGTCTTAATGGGGAATTTTAGAAGATCCTGGTTAAACACCCTGATTTGTTGTCATTTTTCTAAAGGATTTCAGCACTAAGTTTGCAAGCTTTGTGTACAAGCTTCGTGTTTAGGATTTAGCGCAATTTCGCCATTTTTCAATTCCTACTATTAACTCACAATTTCTATATATTTATTTATTTGTTTATTTACTTATTTATCTTGGTGGAATTTTCAATCGTTAATAAAATACATTTTAAAGCGTTCAATGGGCTCAGTTCATGACGTCACATGATAAAGACAAACACGTGTTTTCCATTGAATTCAAAACAAACATTAAACTAAATGTACTTGTTGTCCTATTTGTATAACTCAGATAAATCGTCAAACTTCATATTAGGGTAAAGATGTTTAAATGTTAAAAAAAAATTCTTCAAAAAGATTTTCTTAAAATTAAAAAAAAATGTATTTCATGCTTTTACTTTTAAATAAAGGCATTTTGTATACATATGTATTTTTTAAGAGATAGTTTCTTCAAAGAGCAAAACTTGGCAACACCAAAGCGCGTGAACTGAATAGCTGGAAACACAAGATAGTTTTTATCGTGTTACTATGACGTCACATGAGTTTTTGAATTGTTTGGCTAGAATCACATGGTTTTCACTATCATGTGACTATGACGCCACATGAATTGAGCCCATTGAGCTGAAATTTTATATGCATGATTATTTTGGATGACAATTCAATAATTTAATTATAACTGAGAAGAATTAATTGAATAAAACTAATTATTTAAAAATTTAATAAAAGGTAGTTAAAATAAATTTTTTCTTTATTGATCTAAGTAGAAATTGACTTAAAAAAATTATATTACTGGTTAAAAAGTAGTTTTTCCCTTGGGGAATTTGGCTCAAATTTTAGATGCCGAATATATAAGGATGTTCAACCAGGAATTTAACCGGGAAATCTATATCTCACTGATACCAAAGAAAGAAAGGTTAAGAAATTCAAAAACATTAATGTTCAGGGGAAAACATTCGCGTTCAGAAGAGAATAATGCATTAGCTGCTTTTAATAAGGTAATGAATATACGTATATTAATTATATTATATGGTTTTGAACAATATGAATCTTAAGAGAAATGAAAATTATGAATCTTATATAAGAGAAAGTTTTTATTTCTTTTTAAGTATATTTTCCATTACTTGACAGTTAAAATACATGATATTAAGGGTTTTTGGTTACGTTCCTGTTTCGCTGGCTGAAATTTCCTCAAGTTGGCGTTATTGATGATAACACTCAATATACACATAAGATATTAATAAACATTTGTTCTCATTTCTTTTTCATCCAGTTTGGATATATTATGAAAGTTTGGATATATTATGAAAAAGAGAGAGGTACTTACGTATTATCTTAAAATATTGGCGACATTATATGAAACGAAGTACCTGATTGCCAATTCAGCGCTTGCGACACATAAGAAATCGAGATTGCCAACTTGGCGAGTTATTCATAGAGTTGGTGATTGTTGCCATATTACATAAGTACTCCACTACCACAGCTTGTTTTGAAAATGTTGTGGTGAAAGTTTACCAATGAGAATGTTCCGTTTGAGGTCGTTTTTATCATTTTAAGCCACTTTATTGCTTGCGTCGGCGTAACGGAAAAGAACCTAATTTTATTACAAAAGAATTAATTGCTTAGAAATCAATATTATTATGTTACGTTAATCGGGTTCGAGGATTTTATGCAAATCTGTCAAAAAGTACAAGGCAGTTCTTTAAAAGCGATGATAACTTTTTATTGAAAATCCAATCATTTAAACGTAGGATTCAACAGCAATATTTGCAGAATAAATCTCAGAAGGTCTTCACACCTTTAACAGCACTCAAGCACAATTATCAGTGTTTAAAATACACAGAGTAAAAGATTATTCACAAGCACAGCCGAGCAAATCGCTAGTCAAAACAATACTCATTAATCGCTGGTTGAAACAAGACTAATTGTTTCGTAGAGAATCGATTTATTTACAGACCAGACGGAAGCTTCGAGAAAGATAGCGCATGAAATTAGTGGTTTTCTCCACAAATTTCTAGAAGAATCAAGAGGGACCCGAACTCGCCAACAAGGTCGCCAATGTCGCCAAAGTTACCAAATTGGCCACCAACTTCACTCTATCGCCAATGTTTCGCCAAGTTCCCATTGAATCACCATTATAACGTAAGGGACTGCGTTGCTTGTAAATATATTAGAATTTTAACATAAAATAAATATAAATGCTTTAGACATCCAACTACAGACTATTTACACTCTTTTACAAAAAAATTCGTAACAATTACTTTAAACTAGATATTGCTCCATCACACAATTAATAAATGAATTTCCAATTGTTTTTTTTTTTCATTGATATTTGAATATTTTTAATTAAAAGTTACCATTGACCAATTTCGCCTGGCCAAAAAGCGTCGCAAATTCAAAAAGTATCTCCAAATAATGTAATTATTTTTTTCGAATATACGCACGCATGGTGTCTTCTTTGTCTACATATAGAAACGTTTTTGATTTTTTTTTAAAATTGGACGACGCTATAATACGGAAGATCTTTTTTTTTATTTGTAGGACATTTATTTTATATCAGAATATGATTCATTGTATCAAGAAAATTTTAGAGAGACAAAACAAACATCAAAAACATTTCTATCAATGAAACATAATTAGCTTTAAAAACATTTTACATTGAAATATTTACTACAGAGATCTTTAAGAAAACTTTAAAGAAATTGCTAAAATTCTGTTAAGTGATCCTTTTAACATGAATTAGTAAATTCGTTCTTCCTATTAATGGATATTAAAATTAAACAATACTTTAACTGATAGCAAAAGCTTGCATTATATCAAGTTATAGTTCTTTAAGAAATCGCTATCCATCAATGAAATTTGATATACTTTTTACGAATCAATTTT
Organism: Trichonephila clavipes; assembly: GCA_019973935.1. Lineage (NCBI taxonomy): Eukaryota > Metazoa > Arthropoda > Arachnida > Araneae > Nephilidae > Trichonephila > Trichonephila clavipes. Next base: position 33,898 of record BMAU01020869.1, on the reverse strand, counting down.
TCTATTAAAGGATCTACTTCTAAGAACATAACTAATAAATATTATACTATGAAGTTGTTTTTTGCTCCTTTATGCTTATTTAGTTTATTATCCTATAAAGATATACAGTATTTTAAAAATATGCTTCCCCCCTTTATTTTCTCCATTTTATTTCTCGAAATTTCTACTCATACCATTAGCGTGACGCGAATTTTTTTTGCATATATGACTTCAAAGCGATACATTTTAGCTTTAAAAATATGTTTGGAACTATCCAGTACTATATTTCAGGGTCTGCTTTATATTTTTTGGATTTTTTTTTTTTGTGAGAACAAAGCATTTATCTTAAAATCATTCACTCCATAAACTGGAATAGAAAAGTAAATTTTTATTTTGAACATTTTGTCTTAAAATATTAATCTCTCTCTTGGGCAAACAACTACGATTATATTACCTCAAGACTTTAATCACAAATTCTGAAAATCCAATAAGGCACATGTTCCTTGTTTCAAAATATATATATTATAAATTTTTCTTGCTTTATTGAGTTTTTGTCTCAGAATGTAAAGTATATGACTGAAGAGAAATTTTAAGTGCATTTAAAAAAAGAAAAAATTGAGTGAAAAGAAAGAAAGAAACTTTTATTTTAACAAATGTATCGCTCTATATTGCAGAAGCTCGCGAATTCATATCCGAGAGAAATCGATAAATAAGATTCAATATTAAAAGATTTATTGCATTTCAATTTAACAGAAATCAAAAGCAGTGAAATGAATTACTATCTGGCAGACGTTTCATTACCAACTTAAAAAGAATTAAATCAATTTTTTAAAAAAATTATGGAATATTTTTTTTAAAAAAATTAAGATATAATTGCTTTGTGATAGTATCATTAGACGTATTAAGTGAAATATAAATTTTAAAAAAAATGAAAGATGAGTAAAATATATATAGTACTACTTTCTATTTAAGTACATTTTAAATAAATTTTGTAATAATATTAACACTTTAATTGTGAAACATTAGGTAGCATTTTAATTACATACAGTTTAAAAATTATCAGGCTTATAATTAACTTAACGTTTGTGTGTGCGCGCGTATGTTTTGTGTGTGTGTGTGTGTGTGTAAATGCGCATTGAGTGAAACCACTTTTTTTTTCGAAATCTTTAAAACCATTTTTCTTATTGTTTCATTTCCTTCTGATTTTTAGAAGTCAAAAAATCTAAAATTGAATTGAAATCTCATTACTTAGCGCATTCTGATTCCGTAAAATATTTTTACCAAACCATTAAGCATTTTTAAGTCTAAAAATGGTTTCATAAGTGATTAAATTTCGTTTTAGGAGGGAATAAAAAAAATGTTTTAATCGAATTTCTGGAATATATATTTCCATCATATATATAAAAAAAGTTTATAAAACTCATACAATTCCAAAATCAAAATCGCATACTTCAGAATATTAAATACACTCAGGTTCGAATTAAGGATATTGCCATCTCCAGAAAATAGATGTCCAGAAACAAAACAAGCGTGATTTATTCCTAAGATCCATTTAATGAACAAAAGATAAGGAACAAGAAAGATATTACGTGTGTGATACAATTGATAAAAACTTCAACTTTTCCTCCCTGCTGCGATTATAAGAAATACCCCCAATACAAAACCTTAGTATTATATGGTTGGTATGAAGGTTACGTCAAGATAATACATTGCATGTCTGCCATGAGATGAAACACAGTCCCTACAACACCTAGGTATGCTGAGTATCAAGTTATCCAGCTCGCCTCAGGGTAGATTACTCCTTTCAGCTTGCATTGCTCTCCGAAGTTCCGTTACACATGTAATAGGTGTTGATGGGCTGCAACTCATCAGTTAAGCATGACCCCTCACATTCTCTAAGTCAGAGTGCTATCCATTCCATGCATGTAATGGATTCGGATTAAAGACATAAGTTTACGATGTTTGCTAGCTGAGGACGAGTGCTGTCACTCATAAACACACATTCAGCACTCGTGGAACACCTAAACACATGTACGTATTGTTTCAGAACAATATCCCGATAAATTTGCCATGTCATTGCTTCGAATGGTGCATGTATATTTGTGTGTGTTCTAGAGCCCAGCATAATCCCTCCTCCAAAAAGTGAGCAATCATGCAACACCATTGTTTTAGTGGTAACGGCTAGCTGACGTTCTCCATATCAAAGTTTAACGTGAATCAAACTGCAAACTAAACCTGGACACATGGGAAAATATCATACAAGCCCATTGTGAGGATGTCCACACCCACACATTGAATGTTTTCTACTCCAGGCTAATCGCTGACGAGAGTGAGATGCTGTGAGTGGAACAGATCTGATAGGCATGTGCGCATATAGATCATTATGTCCCACAAAATACTGTCCAAATACCAAACTGTCACACCCATGTCTGCAGATAGCTGACGAGAAAGGTAGGATGCTGTGCTTCAATTGTTTTTAGCACTTACTGCCAAACAGCAGTATTCATTTGGCGTTGTAGCTCAGGTGGTGACTGGTAATGTAATGTCTACTGGTATTTCAGTCATTTTGAAAATTTTGAAATTGTTACCAAAGCCTAGAGATAGCAATTTGGGAAGTTCCAAACTCCTCGTATACTTACATATGAGTGCGCCGAAATTTCCGGCAGCCGATAATTCTGTCACGTAAAAAATCCTCCGCATGCATCTTCTGTGTCATACCTATTCGGTGATGGCCCTCAGTGGCTTGCAAAACTCTTGTGAGCAATTTTATTCCTTTGCCGTCTTTCTTTATATACCTTTCTTTATATACCTCTTTTATTATTTATTCTCCTCTCTTACACCTTCGTCATTCTGACATAGTATCGGCATCATCTGGTGACTTCCTGTATTTTGCATATTGTTCTTGAAGATGTGTGTAACAATTCTACTTGTGAATTTTGTTACTCCAGAATTCGATTTCCATGTTAATCTGATTTGTCTTTAATTTATGGACAAGATTATATATGTAGAAAGGGTCTCTTATGTAACACTACAATTCATTTAGATAGCATTGGTCCTCTAACGACACATATAGGCTTATTATTGCAAACTCTTCAACCTTGAGTTCCTTCAGTGTTTGAATTGAATGCTGAGTAGAATTCCCCTTGATATGTCGATAAACACAATTGCCACTGTATTTCAAATCCAAATTTTTACATTAATAAGAAAGAAATCAATGAATTTGACAAGACACAGGAATAGAAGATGTTTTTTATGATGATAAATTATTATTTATTTTTTTGTAAAATACTTTGTAATGTGTTAAAGGATTTCAATCCCATAAAAATATTACATTTAAAAAGTAAATGATAAATACAATTAGACAAGAGTTTCAACATTTTATGTAGTTTTAATCGCAGCTTATTTTCTTTAAAAAAATATGATAATTTATATTTGAGAGGGTAATTAGAAATTCCATATTATTACCCTTAAACTCAGAAGAGCATTCAAATAGTTGATTCAGAAGTCACTAAAAGAGTTTCCTCACAATTTTTTGATAAGAGTTACATTTCAATAAACTTAAAAGGAAACTTTCTATTCAATCTTGCAATAAAATTTATTGCTCTGCAATAAATGGTTCCCATTTTAGATTCCAATATACCTTTAGCGAATGAAAACGGTTACTTCGGAACAATCAAAACAATCGACGAAATAAAAATAATGGGACATATTTGAAATGAAAAAAGAAGTAATTTACCGCTTTAAGACGAAAAGTAAAGAATAGGGGAAAAATAATTCGTAATCTCTTTTTTTTATTCTTTTAGAAGTTTTAAGAAACTATTTAATAAAGCCCATTTTCAAAAGAGGAAAAAAAGAGTGTAAATATATTAATACTTTTAATATTCTGGGTAAATTCGAAGCATTCTTCTCTCCCCAATATGCACTTTCAAGTTGCAAATCGCATTTCTTTTTCCTTTCCATCGTTTGAAATCTTCGAATTCTTAAAAGTTTTCACAGAAAGGTAAGGCTGTGGCAAATGGGCGGGAAGGAAACGAATTTATACGAAGAGAATAAGTTAACCCTAACGAGGTATTACCATAAATTCCATCAAGAGAACTGACGAATATCGATCGGTACGAAACGATTTATCGATTAATTGCTATCTCTTTTGTTTCAACGCTTGTCACCGCAAAATCGCCATCACTGGGTGGAGAGCGAAAAAAAATAACAAAATGAACAAAAAAAAATGAAATGTAACGAACTAAAATAACCGAACCTCTCCTAAAATTAGAAATGATGAAAATAGCTTTAGTACTCAGGCATCTAGTTTCTAATAGCTTTTTGGGGAGAAAGATTGTAATTTTCCAGTTACTTTACTGTCTTTTTTCTTTATTCTTTTATTATTATTTATCATCATTCGCTGCTGCTAGATTTTCCCGTCATTTTATCAAGCTTGTGAGAACGAATGATTCTTTAATGATTCGTGTTCTTCCTAGCGTCGCTTTTATCGATAAAGGATCCAATCGATGGCAACAGCATAAATCAGGAACAGCACAATGTTCTCTAACCCAATTACCATTAATATCCAGTTAAACGGGAAGAATTGTTTTCAATGTACTTGACACTGCTTCTCGGTGTGTTGACAGGAAGGAATGCAGTTGAACTAGGGAATATATTTTAAAAGAATTTGTTTTAAATCTCACTCGATGAGATATTTTGCTATTTGCGCTTTTACGGATCGCTGGTGACGTTCTTGTTATTAACGTTTCAATTTTTGATTTTGTAACTGTATTACTTGTAATAACTTTTCGAGTTGAAATGTTCTAGAATAGGATTGATAAGTATGAGGGGCTGAATTTACTATTCATTATTTTTTTCTGGTTTTTTTATTGTCAGAACATTAAAATTGTAATTGAGAAAATGTGTTATTTTATTTAGTTTTGTTTTAGTGTTCATCGAACCTTATGCCTTTTTATCCCTTAATTTTGTTTCTTTTTCTTTTTTTAGTTATACATGGTTAAAAATGCAAATTTAATACAAGTGAAACAAAGTAAAATTTATACATGATGAATAAACAGTTATTTAATATACACAGTTTTCCTTTAAAGTTTTTTTTATTTTTAACAAGAGTTTTCTGTATTGATTTCAGAAGACTCTTATTATGAGTGCTTGTTAACTTTTAAGAATAAATAATGAATTGCTTTGCATGCTGGACTAAATAACTAAAAAAATTAATTTCTAAAAAAATGTATTAATTTTAAATGGGAAAAAAAGATATTATTTTTATATAACCTCAATAAATCTTAAAATGTTTGTAAATTATCAGTTATTGTACAATTATCTTCAATATATACTCGATTTATTTTAATCTAATTCTGTTATAAATTTTTCGACGTAAGCCAATTATAACATAGTAATACATGATTTCAATAGAAAACAATACATCAGATTATTTTTTTTCGAATATTTCATATTTGAAATAAATTGTGAGAGATTGTTTATGCATTAGAGAGTTTTGTTACCTCTTAAAATTTCCATGTATAACTTTGGGAATTTTTATTAAGATGCATTGCAGCATATTAATATACATTAGCGAAAGTATAAAATTGTGTAGAACCAATGATTTAAGTTTATATTTTTTTCATTTTTAATCTATTTTAAATAAAATATATATTGGGCAACAAAACGTTATTATAAGCTGTGGTCGATCTTCAATTTCACAGCAAATACTTCCTCAAACAGAAAGAACTATGGTCTCATCGCAGAATATTAATTTCACACATTTTGATGAAATTAATAATATATTTGATGGAACTGTATATTAATACAACAAATTTGTTGCGTCTGGATCTTAGTTAAACCGTTGATTTGGCGATTAAAATTTGGCGTAATTTTTTTTTAAGAATTTTAACACCAGGTTGATAAGCTGTATTACACTGGCCTCAAAAGGTTAAGGTACAACCGGGTTTTTGTGTCTAATTTGCAAATGAATGAATGTAGAAACAAAAAGTTTGGAGGATATATGCATTAAATAGTTTTTTATTGAATGCGTCATAGAAATTTGTATAGGTGTATTGCAAAAACGATTTATAACAAAAAAAGCAATCTCTGCGGAAAAGTCCATTCTTGGAGAAAACAGCACATCACAGTGTTATGTGGTAAAATGGCATAAAAACAATACAAAAATGGGTTCTAATAAGGAATGTGTCCACCCCTAACTTGAATGCATTGGCGGCATCAATTTCCCATGCTGTTTATTAAGTTGTCGGACACCGGAATAGGAAGCGAAGATCAGACACAGAGTAAGCCTTGTTTCAGCTCATGTAACGACCTTGGAGGAGGATTTAAAGCAGCAACCTCTCTGTCAAGATAGTCCCAAAGATGTTCTATCGGATTCAGGTCTGGAGATCGAGCTGGCCATTCCATTCTTTCCAAACCGTGATCCTACAGATACTCTTCAACAATCCGAGCTCGGTGAGGTCGTGCATTATCATCCATCAGAATGAAGTCGTTACCAATAGCAGCAGCATATGGGCGGACATATGGATCAAGGATCTCATCCCGATATCTAAGACCAGTTACGGTTCCTCCATGGAACACATGCAGGTCAGTGTAGCCACCGAGCGAGATCCCTGCCCAAACCAGGATTGCACCACCTCTATAACTGTGTCTTTCAACAGTGTTGGATTGATGGTATCTAGTGCGCTGTTCCCTCCAGATCAGTAGACGCCCTGAATCACTCTCCATTGTAAATCTGGACTCGTCTGTGAACATCACAGAAGCCCATTAGTGCTGCGTCCAAGAAACATGTTCTCTTGCCCAGCATAAGCGGTTCCTTCGCTGTCGTCCTTTGAAGGGAACGCACACAACTGGTCTTCTTGCATACAGACCTGCATTGTGAAGACGATTTCGCACCGTAGTAGCGGAGATTCTTCTTCCTGATGCTTGAAAGTGGTCTGCAACGAGCTGCGGCACAGTAGTGGTTCTTCTCCTTCGTGCCGAAAGAGCTAGAAAACGGTCTTCTGCAGGTGTTGTAGCTCGTGGTCGGCCTGGAACAGGTCTTCTGGACACAGAATCTTCGGATTGGTATTGATCCCAAAGTCGCTGAACAACACTACGAGACACATTGAGACGTCTAGCAGCATCAGCCTGCGACAATCCCATTTCCATCCATCCAACTGCCCGCCACCTTAACGAATTGGGTAAACGACGTCTCTGAGACATTTTCTAAACTCTATTGACTATTGTCACCGAAACTGCCAACAACTGTTGAAAATCAACACAACTTACACACAAAAGTACGAAAGCTTGATATTTGCATATTTTTCTCACTCATAAATATACGTTCTTTTCTATAAAATAAAAGTGGTAGCAATCGTTTTTGCATTAATGTTTTTAAAGTTCGTTATTATCATTCATGTAAACTATGCATTGTATTGTTACTGCCATTTTTTTTATGGTGAGCTTCGAAAAACATGTTGTACCTTAACTTTTTGAGGCCAGTGTATTAGGATTTAGCGCTAGTTGGCTATTTCGAAAAACGTGTTTTTTTCTTTAAGTAATTTGGTGAAACTTGCTCGCGCCAAAAAAAAAACGAGGTGGCTCAACTGGGACTTACTCATCTATATCATAAAATTGCCATAAAGTTCTTCTAACTATGTCATAAAAGTGTTCTTATGCAATACATGAAATGATCAAAAGTTTGGTACTTACGTATTATAGTAACCAATTGGCGACATTATATGGAACAAAGAACATGAATAACAATTTAGCGCGTACGTCACATAGGAAATCGGTGTTGCAACTTGGCGTGTTATTAAAAGAGATTGCGATTGTACGCAATTGCGAGAGATACGCAAGTACCAAAAGTTTCAATTGAATGGTGTCTAGTAGTGCATAAATACTGTAATCCAGTACGATATTATTCTCGTTTTGTTATAATAAGGATCTATATATTTTTGGAGGGAATGAAAATTTCGTGATGTTGGCACAATAGATAGTAATAAGCCAAGCAAATAAAGTCCATAATAACATACATGATCGGAAATGTGATGCAAAGACACCAGAGCACTTGCTCACGTAAACTCTAAAAAGTTCTTCGTGTGATTTACCAGGACACCATAATATGCAAATTCTGTGGAAGGAAAATGACTTGGAAATATGCATCATAATGAAAAACAGCCTAGGATGTAAGTCTTATAAATCTCTTGCAATTTGTCCTCGTTATCCACAAATGTATTGATGGATAAAGCAATTTACTAACATGGATACATCCAATATCTATATTTTATCCACCTAGTTACAAAGTACAACATCAGGAAAATAACGTAAGGGCGTGAGGATAAGAGAAAACGAGCGATACGCCAGAGCATTTACCAGTCTCTTTTTGCTGTGTGTGTGCTATTCTGTATTTATTATCCTTACTTGTCTCTTTTTGAAGAACTTACTTTACATATTCATTCATTAAGTTTGCTTTCATAACTTACAGTCATGTTTACGTTTTTGACACATCATCTCGGTTTCACTAAAATCACAGTTTATTTTCTCTTTGATCATACGTTCTACCAAGGAAATCATTTGTTTTGTATATACAACTGTCAAAAAAAAGGGCATCATTGATAAGTTACGCAATTTTCACCTCACTAGACACAGTTACAGTGCTATTTCAAGGAGATATTTTGCTGTTTTTTAATATGCTTTTTATAAGACACTATTTCTCAAACTGAAGGGCACTCCCCTTTCTAGGAGGGTGTGGTAACTACATGTGGGGGGCGTGAGCATATTGGAAAGTCGAAAACAAAATTTTTTTAAAAAAAATATTAAGTTATTGAAAGTAAACAAATACATTTTGACATAATAAGTAATAAAATTGACATTTACACTGATGTAATACACTTACAAATGTATCATTTCTGCACAATCTATTTTGTAATTAATGTAACAATACTAAGTTAAAAACAAATTTAATAATTACCAGTGACTCCTTGGGCTTGTTGTACATAAAATTATATACATAATTTAACACTTATCTTGATAATTTATGCGGTTTACAAATAATCCCTTCAATACCGATTAAAAGTTATGCGATTGGCTCCCCAAAGCCTCCCTTTTCCACGTAGAAGGGGGGAGGGATTCTATGTATTGGTGGGGAAAGAAACGGAATAAATCAGAAAATCCTCTGATATAATTAAAGCCTTCACATAAATTGTCAAGGTATTTTTATTGTATTTCAAAGGCTTCGGAATAATTTTATGGATAGCACAGTGCTCAGAAATGATCGTACTTCAGAAAGAAGTATAGATATTTCTGGAACACTCAACGCACCAGTTGAGCCAGTTGTATATACGTCCGGGAATTTAACATACAGGTTAAGCAAGACGTATATATATATATCTATATATAAAGAGTGTTTTTTTTCAGGTATAGAAGTTTAAGTTAGCATTACTTTCCAAGATGGCGACCGATTTAACAGCTGTCAGTGATTTATTCTCAGTTTGGTTTAGCAATTCATCAAAACGATCATCAAGCAAGGCGTAGATTCGTCGAATGGGCCCAAAACGAGATTGCCGTTGTTCCCGATTTTCATAAGCGAATTTTGTTTAGCGATGAAGCGCACTTCTGGTTGAATGGCTACGTCAACAAACAAAACTGCCGCATTTGAAGTGAAGCTAATCCACAAGTGTATGTCGAAACACCGTTACATCCAGAAAAACTGACTGTTTGGTGCGCTTTATGGGCTGGTGGAATCCTTCTTCCAAAACGATGAAGGCCACAACGTTACAGTAAATGGTGATCGGTATAGAGCCATGATTACTAACTTTTTCATTCCTGAATTGAACAATCATGATGTCCAGGAGCTGTGGTTCCAACAAGACGGCGCAACATGTCACACAGCTCGTGCCACAATCGATTTATTGAAAGACACGTTTGGTGACCACCTAATTTCACGATTTGGACCTGTGAATTGGCCTCCAAGATCTTGGGATTTAACACCGCTGGACTATTTTCTGTGGGGCTATGTAAAGTCATTGGTCTATGCGGAAAAGCCACAAACGTTTGACCATTTGGAAGACATTATTCGCCGTGTTATTGCCGATATACGGCCACAAATGTTGGAAAAAGTCATCGAAAATTGGACGTGCATATTGGACTACATCCTAGCCAGCCGTGGCAGTCCTATGCCAGAAATCATATTTAAAATGTAACGCCACAAGATTATCTTTCGAATAAAAAAAATTCATGTCAATCGAATAATACATCGTTGTTTTTTTGCAATTTAAAGTTCTATACCTCTAAAAAAACACCCTTTGCGTCAGCGTCACTTAAGAAGTTAAAGTCATGTTGCAGCTTTAGGGTCAAAGTATAGTATTGTTGTATTCAATGCATTGTTGTTAGTATGGAGATTGGGGGTGATGAAAATTATGATTGATATTGAAAAATTGAGATTAATATTGAAATACTGAAAGTTTTAAAAGCACTGTTATAAGTTATCTTTTTATGAACGAGTCTGAAAGCTAGTCATTCAGCATACTGGACAAAAAAATTAATCTTTTTAAACAAAGCTAAATATTTACTAGCTTTAGGTAAGCTCAACGTAACAAATTAGTTTTATTAAAAATATCTTGTTCCAAATTCCTTTTCAATAGATCAAATTAATCAAAATCTGTGCTTTTTAAGGAATTTTAAAAAATAATAAAGTCAACTCTCTTAAATCTCGAAAATTCTAGTGGGCAAACGAACATGTGTTTTTTGTTCTTTTTCTAATTCAATTAAAATAGATTGTTCATTTATAGTGAGATATTTATATACATTTTATATAATTGTGGCTGAATAATATGACAGTAAACTATATATATATATATATATATATATATAGTCAGTTATCTAATTAATTATTTTTTATCAATTACAGAGACAATTATCCGGTTTCTTATGCAAACTTAAGAAATCTGTTTTAAAAAATTGGAATTCTGCATTTCTAATTCTAAAAATAAAAGAATTCCTGATAAAGATGTTTTTTTCACATAATTCGAGCAATTTTGATGTGACAAATTTTTATATTTTTTGAGTGACTTAAATACAAAATTCTATACTTTAACCCCCCTCGTTGCTGAAACTCCTCCCATATTAATAGCATAAAGACTTTTACGCCCTCTAGCGTGTAGAAACAATCTTCAATGATGGCCAAGCTTCGGAATTGTAAGGACGTATGAGCATGCGCTCCGATTCCTTTTAATTCTATTCAAATGTTAGTTCTCTAGATATGTATGTAAATGTTTGTTTTGTCTAATAAACGTGTTTTATTTAACTAGTGAACTTAGTTACGAACCTCTTCCCCGTGTGTCTCTTTATTATATTTGGTCACCCCTTTTAATACTGTAACGTAGATCAGGGATTCGAGGATTTTATGCAAATCAGTCGCAAGAAACAAGACAGTTCTTTAAGAACAATGAGAATTTATTGTCGAAAATCCAATCCTTGAAATACAGGCTTCAGCAGCAGTATTCGCTGAATAAATCTGAGAAGGTCTTCACACATTCAACAGCACTCAGACACAATTATTTATCTAAAATACAAGTATATAAAACATTGCTCATAAGCAATCGCTCATTCAACAGCCAAAGTAATCACTAATTGCTTCAACAGTCAAAGCAATATTAACTGATAGCTAGTCAAAACCATACTGACAGACTTTCAGCAGGCGTTTCTCTATTTATAGGCCTAGCGGATAATTCCAGAAAGATCTGTTTGCGCCATAGGTCTTGAAATTAGTGGGTTTCTCTAGTTTCTCTAGTAATTTCTAGAAGAATCCAGAGGGCCCTGAACTCGCCAAATTGATTGCCAAAAAGAACGCCAACTTGGCTCTATCACCGAGTTCTCATTGAATCACCATTATAACGCAAGGGACGGCGTTGTTTGTGAATATTACAATTTTAACATAAAATATCTATAACATAGAGTAATATAAATGCTTTACACATCCAAATTTAAATTATTTACATTATTTTACATACAATTCGTAATAATACTACTTATCAAATGACACTGTTAAGAATATTCAATAGTTTAGACTCAGTATTCGAAGCATAATAACGAATGAAAATATACTCCAGTCAAAGGAAATCACCACCAACTAGAAAAATGCTTGTGATAATGATCAAAAAAGACAAAATTAAACAGAGGAAATCACAAGTAAAAGAGATTAGAAAAATATTTTTTCAGCTCTCGAAATGTCAGCGTTTTTAGTCTCCTTTTCAAATGCAGAAAGCATACGAAATTTCTCTCTCCAATTAGTTTCTTTTCTCTTTTAACTTAATCTGGAACTGTATACATTTTCTAGTTTATTCATTAGTAATGATGGATAGTGTTTTAATGCTTTTCGTTTTATATAAGCAAAAAAAGAAAAAAAAATGTGAAATTTAAATCTTTTTAAGTTTGTTTATTTCACGTTAAGTTTATTCTTTTCCTCGTTTTTTTTCTCTAAACTAGTAACGTAAAAAAAGAACGGTAACATGGATTAAAAATAAACACTATTCAAAGTTCTGTAATGTTCTTGGACATTTGAGACACCTTTACTGCTCGATTCTTTGAAAACAAGAACACAAATTATCAATGATAAACTTAACAATTATTTCGAAAAAAAAAAGATTTTTGAAATACTTGCTGTCGTTACTTTGGGAATTCATTAAATTTTTTTACAAGAATTTATTTAAAGATCCTGATTCTAATTTTAAATGACATTAAGAATAATTACTCTTCACCATCGAAATAACGACATTTAAGTTTCATTTTCTTTGAACAGAATTTTTAAGCATATTGCTTTGATTTCGTTATCAAGCATTAAATTCAAGATCCAATGGATAAAAATTGGAATTTAATTAATTACGGCGACTGATTAATGAATTTGATTTGACACAAAACAGGATAAAAATGTGACTTCAATAAACTTGCAAGGAGCCTAGAGATTGTTTAATTTTTCTCTGAGATGGTTTAAGTAATTATTTAATTTAAGTTGCAATTGTCAAGTAGGAATTTATTGGGAAAAAATATTTATTTTTGTATTGGATGGGGTATGCATTTAATTGCCCTCAGAGTAATTAGAAAAGATGTCCAGTGTCTATCTATTTTTTACCCTTCCGTCTATGAATGAAGGAGATAATATTAAAGTAGCACTATTTATAGATACTCGAGGGCTTTTGGGGTGATGGACTTCGCAATTCTGAACCATAGTCAAGTGACGAAGACTTGAGCGTGCACCTCCTTTCTTAACCTCCACACCACACCAACGGGAGTACGTTGGAGCTATGATGTATTTAAAGTGCTACACGGTTGGTCTTCAGCAGTTCTGAGTTCAAATTTAAGACACACCGGCTATGAATCCGTTACCTAGGTCACTAGGCTACCATGGCCAACTCGCCCGTTCATATCCACCCATATATACAAATTGTTCAAGGGTTATTGGGACACACTTTAAGGGGAGGTAGGGCACATCACGAGAATTCAGATTTGCATATCAATCCATGATCGGAAACGTCTTCCTTTAGCGCTAAGTGGGGTTGTTTACTAGACTATTGGTGGAAACAAACCTGCATTACCGCAGTCATTTCTGCTGCCATCACCCACAGAGAAGTATGGAATGTTTTACAAACACCGAGCTGGTAGATATGCACTTGGATTGGAAGAAGGATAGGAAAGAGCAACAGAAAGATTGTATAACAGATGCACCGGGCCATCAATTGTTTACTAATTTGCATTACAATTTGTGTGAATATGGATCATTACGATGTAAAATCATAATGAGGACGGGCTACGAGAGACTAAAATCCCAGTATTTTACAAAATGGGTAGGATATCCATTTAAAAGAACCCGACCACCAGCGTACGAGTTGCCTCCAGCCATAGTCCAACGTTGTAACAGATGTGCATCGCTGGCAATGCTGGAAACTTTGAACATCTTTTGATACATTTTCAAATTTCTACCACTGCACATGTAATGTCTTTGACCAATAAATATTGCAGAGGATCTCAGTATTGTGTGTCTTTGTTCCTTGTACCTGTCACACTACTTTCCCTTGATGTTCCCGACTATCAAAATATGAAGCCTTGTGATGTCCTCTACCTTATCTTGAAATTTGTCCCATACAGTATATAAAAGAAAGTTTTAATTAATCTTTAATATGAGTTTCTATCATGTATGATATTCCAGTTTATATTGAATATATATAACATAATATTAATGTTTATTCCACAGGTAAAAGGGACTGTTATTATGCTTCATAATCTTCAGCATACAATGCCAAACAAGGTTTTAAAGACATGTAGAGGTTCCTATGTATATAAGCCAGTAACAGCCTCCGGACAGAGATGATCACTTTTGTCTAGTGGTCATGTTACATGCTTACGAATCTATAAGTCATGGGTTCTATTCTCCGTCATTGGTGACCCTGGCTGAAAAGAAAAACGCAAAGCTTTCTGATATGTCGAGGCGCCATCTACCCGCAACAAAAGCAATCAAAGTCGTCAGACCCCCTTGACACATCAACCAAAGGCGTCAGACCCACTTGACGCATCAATTTAAGTCGTCAGATCCACTTGACGCATTAACCAAAGCCATAAGACTCACTTGATGCAGTACCCAAAGTCGTCAGACTCACTTGACGCAACAACTCACACACTACTCACGCTCGCCATTACAAATATCTCATTCGTTCGCCTATCCACCGACTCACTGGTGGGGAAGTAGTGTAGAGGTTCCTATATATATAAGCCAATAACAGCCTCAGGACGGAACTGATCACTTTTGTCTAGTGGTCATGTTACATGCTTACGAATACATAGGTCATGGGTTCTGATCCCCGGCAGACCAAGATCTTATTACTTCAAACGCCATTCTATTACGTGATTTTAACGTCAGGTCACGATGTACTTTGCCTATTGATTCATAGTAAGGATTTCATGATAAACAATGAAGCACTGAATTATTTACTTTCTATTCAGCACCTACTGCTGCACTTATTACTGATTTGGAAAACTAAAATTTATGATAAATACTTTTTCTACTTCTGATTTTATACCTTAAAGCAATGTTTCTCAAACGTGATATCTCTGCAAGGGTGGCGCGAGCATATGAAAAGTCGAAAACAGAAGATTATTTTTTAAAAAATATTAATTTACTGAAAGTAAACAAAATGCATTCTGACAAAACAAAACAAAAATAAAATGAACATTTACACTGATGTAATATACTTTTAAATGTATCATTACATCACAATGTATCTTAGAATTAATCTAACAATTCCATGTAAAGAACAAATTTAATAATTACCAATGGCTCCATAGGCTTTCACACAAAATTGTATGCAAAAATTAACACTTATCTTGAAAATTTGTACGGTTCATAGATAATTCTTTCACTGCCGATTAAAAGTTGCACGATTCGTTCCACAATGTCTCCTATTTCCACGTTGGGAGGAAGGGAAAAAAAGGAATAAATAAAGAAATCCTCTGATATAAGGAAATCCTCTGACATAAGTAAATCCTTTGGAAACACTGCCAAGGTCCTTTTATTGCTTTCCTAAGCCTTCGGAATAATTTTATGGATAGCAGTACACAGAAAAGATCGTACTTCGGAAAGGTGTATATATACGTCCGGGGCATTTAACGCACAGGTTGAAAAAGACATATATATATTCGCCGGTGGCACTTAAAAGGTTAAAATCGTATTGTAGCTTTTTCGTCAAAGTGTAATATTATGAATTGAATGCATTGTTATTTGTGTATGGGGGGCACGTGGAAAATTATGATTGGATATTAGGTCGCAAATATTGAAAGTTTGTGAAACACTGCCTTAAGTATAAAATAAATGCAAATTTTATTAACATACGGAGAAAGAAGTATTCAATAAATTGCCGTTTTTCTGCCCACTAATAAAAAGTTTAGAATACCGATCATTCAAATTCTTTCAACACTAAAGGTTCTCTATTAAAGCAGTGCTTCTCAAACTTTTAATATTTGTCACCCAATTTTCTTCAATCATAATTTTCATCGTAACCCTCCCCCCTCCATACAATAACAATGTATTGGATGCAATAGAAATGTACATTGAAGTAAAACTGCAATTCGACTTTAGCTATAAACCAAACAGATGATCAAGATAAGTGATAAATTTGTATATGACAAACACATGGGAGACACTATTAAATATTGTACTTGTTTTTAATTTAGTGTTCATAAATTAATTATCAAAAACGTTGTGCAGTGCTGATACATTTATAAAAGTATTTTATCAGTGTGTAAACGTGTATTTAATTTTTATTATGTCAAAATGTATATTTTTTACTATCTTTCAGTAAATTTATACTTATTTTAAATCTTTTATTTTCGAATTTTTAACATGGTTGCGCTCACTACATAGAGATACCATGATGCCCTATGGGGAAGTGCTCCACAGTTTGAGAAACGTTGATCTATTGGAAAACGGATATACCCTTTTTATTTTATTTACATTCAAACGAATAATTGCACATAAATATTTTTTTTAAATCCCGCCTATGCTTATACAAGTATTGTGTATAAAAAAGCATATTAGGTGCTATATTGCACAACTCTTCCAATTACTTTACCTTACCAATGCAATTATTTTTATTCATCTACTGTTTTTGACAAATATCTTAGTCTAAGTGCGGAGGGACGTAAGTTGCAAGGATAAAATGTCGAAATTAACATGCATTGAATACTGGAGCAGGCCCGTACTCGGTACTAACGTTAAGGGGACTAAACCATGTGATAGTTTCAAAACATCAAAAAAAATTCGTAAATTGCTTCCTAAACATGTCTAGAATACAGTGGTAAAGTCATTTCTTAAAATTCAAAGTCATTATAAACAACCAGGTGTTAGAAGAGCAGCTGTTCGTAGCGCTAAGTTGAGATTTTCATTGTTTTAATCGGACATGAAACTTTAAATGAGTTTTTCAAACTTTCCTCCATCATATGTCAAGAACAGTTAGGCCGAATGACTTCAAACTTATAGATTCAGTATACATGCACGCACCAAATGGACTACGATTATTCCAAAATTCAAAATATTTCTATTTTTCGTAACAGAAACATAACAAAAAAAACTATGAAATTTGAAACCTTTTCTTCGGAGATCTACAAAAAATCGAATTTTTCAAATTTTCAGTTGAGTATAATCCATTCTGTGCATTTAAGTTAATACATTAAAACGCCGTTAACGTTTTTTTTTTTTAATTTCATTTAAGCCAGTCAGCCGGAATCGTGGAGGAAGTAAACGTCCATTTTTCTAGGCGGGTTTGTTCAGAGCGCTATAACTCACGTGCTATTGTTTTTTTGGGCTAAACATGTATATACATACTCTTCAAATGATAAAAAACTTTAAGTTCAATCTTTATACTGATCGTCAAAAGAAATTCCATAAGAATTCTTAAAAAACAGGCCGTAACATGGGTGATCCCTCTTAATCGCCAGGCAGGGTGATTGAGTCACCCCAATCCTTTTTTTGTAATTATTATTAGAGAACTCGATGAAAATTGTAATTCTTGTGAATATGCTGAATGTTTGATATTTTTTACCATGTCAGTGCAAATAAAATTCTTCCTCTAACCCTCCACTAGGCGCGCATTAAAAAGTTCCATCCATAGGCGCGTGGCATCTCTCAGATGCATCACTTCATACTTAGGTTTGGAGATGATTTAATCATTTTATTGGTAAGATTAAACATTAAAATATGTTTGACACAATAATATTTAAAATAAAATCAGGAATTGGGATATTTATAATGGGTAGTTATCACCGAGTCATCAATGTTTGCATTTTAAGATGTCTTTTTGCAGTCTTCACAAATCACCTTACCTCCAAGGGCCTGACAAGAGGGAAACAGTACCTTCTTTTTCAAGTTCCTGGCGATATTTCTCTTGGTTTTTCGTCTTGGATGGGGCGTTGTTTTTCTAATATTTCTTCAATTTTGAATCACATTTAACGGGGTAGTGGAATGTTACACTCAGACCATCTTCGCAGGTGTTCTTTCAAACGTTCGTGGCTTAGGTTTGCTAGATATGTGCGTGAGGATTTGACTGATTTTGATTCCCATTTAGATATTTGGAGAATTTAGTTTTGCTGTATTGATGCTTGAATAAAGTACAGTCACTGCCAAGGCGCGCGCCCTCCCTCAGATGTATAAAACTATTAAAATATCAACAAAAAAAAAATCGAACAGAATTTTCAAAATCCTTGTTTCGAATTATTTTCGTATAAACCTAAAAACTACTCTATTTTACAAGACAAAAAAATCAAAATTAATGAAATAGTACAATATCATAAAAACTGACTTTGTTGGGCGCGCTGTATCTGTCAGATTCAATAACCCTTGTTATACGGAATATGAAGACATCATCCTCGCTCATAACACTGAATCCTAGAGCGAGGGATGAAAAACAGATAGAAGAAGGAGAGGCGTGTTCCAACCCACCGGCTGACGCAGCATCGAAATTGTTTATATTATGCATCTAAGAGATTCGGAGGGTTAACATTCCTGTGCTTTATTGTTCGAGGGAGGATTCAAAAGCTCCCGGACAAAGTCTATAACTTTATTTTTTTTAAAAGCAGAACGATTTTGATAACATTTCTGTGTTATAACACCCTTTCCCTTTTCTAAAAGTGCTTTTTCTGAAATCCCGGAGTCGATGGCAACCGGCGATTGAAAAAAATGGCGTTTGTTGAGCAAAAAATGAACATCAATGTTTGTGTTCGCTTGAGAAGGAATGCAAAATGACTTACGAAATGTTGAAAAATGTGTACGGCAGGGATACGTTATAGCGAAAGCAAGCTTTTAAGGGGCATTTTCAGAGAAGGTGGGGAACGTGTCTAAGACGACAAAAGCTGTGGATGTCCAAAGATTTCCCATATATCCGAGGTCACATGCCAACAGATACTGAATAAGGATCTTAACAAGCATAGGGTGTGTCAATACATCGTTCCTTGCATGTTAATCGAAGACAAAAAGGCAATTCGAATGGAAATAGCAGAAGACTAATACTCGGCTGCTCATGAACATACTTTCATACTTAGCAGAATTGTTAATGGAGATGATAAATTGTGTTATACGATGATTTATACGACCAATCATCGAAGAAAACATCGGCAACTTGGAGAAATCACCACAGTCTTCATGCAAGCAGAAATTCCGCCAAAATCGCCCTAATTGAAGGTCATGCTTAAGATGTTCTCCGATATCCAGAACTTTTGCATTCGAAATTTATCCTTGAATAACGCACTGTGAATAAATTTCTCTATTTATACATCATGCGTCTTTTGCGTGAGTTGAACTGAAAGAGGTCAAAATTGTGGACTAAGCATTTATATGCGTGCTTTAGCATAACCGATCCCTCCTCGTCACTGACCTTCGTGCGAAAATGAAAATAATTATTTTGCCACTTCCTCCTTACTCCCCTCACCTCACCCCTGCGACTTCAAACTATTTCTTGAACTGGCTAGTCATTTGCAGTGGGGCTTATTCCAATCTGCAGATGAAATTAAAAGTGCATCGCAGGCTGAATTAAGGGACATAGCTAAAAATAGATCTCTGAAAAAATTATGAACTTAAGAAAGGATAGCAAGTGCATGTTTTTTTCAAGTGTCTAATTTCGAAGGATGATGTGTATCAGCTATTTAATTCGCAATATTTTTTTAATTAAAAATATTTTTTTAAATAATATCTCAAGAACATTTTATTAAAGTACAAGTTTGGTTTTTATTTCCCATTTTCATTTATTTGTAATTATGTGTTTTTTTTTGTTTGTTTTTACTTTTTAGAAATTTTTCTATCATAGCAAATTTTCAAAAAAAATCAGTCTTAATCATTTTAATAAAGATTGTTTTCTGTCGAAGAAATAAATTAATAATTAAGTTTAATTAGCGAATTAATGAAATCAACAGTTCCTTCAATTTACATTAAAAAAATTTGTAAAACATAATATGCAAATCAGAAATTTGTAAAACATAATATGCAAATCAGAAGAAAAAAAACTAAATTAAATGATAATCTTGATGTATTCTGTGCAAAGCTTGAAAATAAATCAAAACATTCTTTCAATTAATTATCCGGCAAAATTTTTCATTTATTTCGCTTACTCAGAACTAAGCATCTTTGAATCAAAGAAATTTATTTTCCATGAACTCTTTAACAAAAAAGAAAAAAATATCGCTTTTATCTAGAATGTATTTTATAAGTTATTTATAAAACTCAGATAGCAGCCTTGCTATTTTTTTAATTAAAACTTGAAATAATAAAAAAGTGTACACACATAATTTCCTTAAAAAGCAGAGTTTTGAATTTTTTTTTATTGATTCTTACGCATCATCTTTAATTAGAATAGAATTCATTGTTCAAATTTATGATAATTACTTTTTTCATCAATAAATTTTAAATAACCTCAGACACGGATAAAAAAAATAATTCTCGTATTTTTTAATTTTTTTTTTTTTTTTTTTACATTTGCTTCATTTAAAATTCAAATGAGAAAACGAACCATACCTATTTTTAGAGCATACACTGTTCTTCGAATAAGCAAAAATGTTTAAAACCACTATCCTAAGAAAAATCAATATTTTCCAGACATAATGTCATATTTTTTATATGACAGTTAGTCAGTAACATATTCTTGTGCCAAGTAAATTTCAAGAAAAACGAAAAATAGAAAATTTATGTTTCTTTCTCAATGTAAATTATAAATGGAATACTAAAGCTTTGCTGCAGCAAACAGATTGTTCGCAATACAGTACTTGTAACGAGCCAGACAAGTTATTGTAAATAAAATACTTATCCATTACAAAGCACAGCTGTCTCACCAAGGTTGTACGTATGTTGCATTAAAGTATAATTGCATATATATTCAAAAAAGCCTTAAAATAATATATGTGTGCATAATATTATTTCCCTCTGAATTATTAAGGAATAATAATAATATTTCCTAATTTTTTTAAAAATTTTCCCATCTGTTATAAAACTGTTTGCAAATAATTCTTCCGACACATGTCTCGTCGCTTCGGTAAGAGGTATATGTCTTCACTCTAGAAAGAACGTGGCTGATTCTTTAGGAAGTCCTGCTTAGCTTCCTTCACTTCATTGTCCAAATGCAAACATAATACTGCTTTAAGTGGACTAAAGCCTATAAGTCACTGGGTGACAAATCCGGGCTGTACGGTTGATGTTAACGAACAGTTTCCTAACGGACTTTTTCTAAGTTGCCTTGGTTGCTCGGGAGACGTGTAAGTGGTCACTGTCATAGAGATACGACATTGTTTGCTGCCCTTCTCTAAACATTTTACACTAACTTTTCCAAGACATTTGACCTAATTAGTGCTCGCCATAAACTGTGTTTATCCATCCATAGATGACCTCATTAAACTCACCTCTAGCAATCAGATATCGATATACCGAAAGCTATTCCGCATCCTTATGTGCCACGGCTTTACTTTAGATTAATTTCCGCTACCACTAACAGGTTTCACTGTTAAACATGATACACAATGTACACTTCCTTCCGTCTTTCGCATCCTTGTTTGTTGGGTGTGCTGTAGCTGCACTCATTCTGACGCAATCGTACCCACTGTTCATTTGGGCAACCCTTATAATTTTAGAGAAAAGATCCTTTTTTTTTTACTATTCTACATGATTGGATCATTTTCATGATTGGATCATGATTGGAAAATCATTTTCAGCACATCGATCCAATCGTAGTAATCCATCTTAAAATTTCAGCAACATGTGGAAATTTAAGCTAGAAGGAGAAATTAGGTTAGAATTTAACAAAACTAAAAATAAAAAAAGATGTATTCCGTTTGGAAAAAAAATCCTGCTGCAAAATATTTCGAAATACCAAATAATTCCAGTGAAGCAATATTTCTAGGGTATTTTTTTAAGTTAGGGATCCGGTAATCTCCGATGCAACATAGTTTAGAACAAAAGTAATATAACATAAAATTTTAAGTCAATTCCCACTTAGATATACAAAGAAAAAATTTTAGTTTAGCTACTTTTATTTAAATAGTTACAGTTAATATAAATGTTAATATACATATGACAGAATCTCACCATTAAGTGTTAATTAGTTTTTATTAATTATCATTGAAGTTATTGTCATCCAAAGCAATCGTGTATATAAAATCTCCGTTCAACGGAATGCTTAAAACGTGAGAAAAATAGCATGTTCAAGTTTTGACACAAGTCGCAAAACGGTCACTAAGTAGCCAAAAATGATGCCAACGTAGCTGTATTTGTAATTCTCTGAAAGCTTTTTTTAATTAATTAATTTTTATTAGTTATAATTAAATTACTGTATTGCCATTCAAAATAATTATGCACATAAAAATTCAGCTCAATTGAGCTCTTTAAAATATATTTTATTAACGATTGAAAATTCCACCAATATAAATAAATATATAGAGAGTGTGAGCTAATAGTAGGAAGGATTGGAAAATAAAAAGGCATCTTTATATATGTATGTATATTTTCAATTATCCATGTTCAATCAATTTTAATCCTTCAAATTTTAGGTTTATTGAGGAAGGAATTTTTAGGAAATTTTACTGTAAAAGAAAAAAATTCCATCAATCCTTCAAATTCAGTGTCAGAATTAATTTTGTAAAAATCTCCTCTTGGGGATGTCTAAATACATATGATAATCATACATTGAAATTTTTTATATATGGGATAAAACATAAGTCAACAATTGCAAGCCGAATACAAATATCTCTAACAACTTATTTTCCAAAGTGGAAGTATGACTAGCACAAATAGTGTACATGATAAGAAATAAATGTGGAAAACATGCAAGTTTCAGATAGGGTTACCAGAAATAAGACTATCAATGATAGCGTCTGGCGTTTTGCTTTCCAATGCAAAATATCCCACCTGTTTTACCCGATATTGTCAACAATTTCACCTTCATGGCGATAAGTTTAAAATTTGCAGGAACCCATTTCAATTGGGCTTATATTCAGTTTTCAAATTTTGGGTAAATTTTTGAAGAAAAATTCACTCTCGGCTTAGATTCCGAAATATACATATACGGTAGTTCAATTCTAAGCATATTTAAAGGATAATATGTTCATCAAGGAGCTCAAGAATAGCGGATAAATCGTAGTCTAACGAGGACAAATATTTTGATTCATTAAAAAAAACATTTTTTTTGACAAACATCAATAAACAATAAATTTATATTAATTCAAATCTTTTGAACTCAATGCTTATATTATGCTTCTACTAATAGATATATAGGTTAAAACTCATAAGTTAATATATATATATATATATATATATACATATATATATATATATATATATATATATATATATATATGTTGCAAAAGGTAAAATATGTTTCGCAATTAGATAGCTTTATATCTAAATATGATAATTTCTAAATTAAAAAACTTGCTCCGAAATGAGATCCTATTATTACACAGGTACATAAGTCACAGAAAGCTAAGTCAAAATCAAATATCATTTAGTTATCCTGAGATAACATACTATAATAAATAAAATAATAATATACTATTAGAGTAACTACTTGAAACAAAACTATTACAGTACCAATGGTATGTTTGTCGAACAGGACAGACACTGTATGCATGGAGACAGGTGCTTTGGCGACAATTGTTTACTGAATATCTAAGCCAAAAGACATACTCTGTTTCTTTTCTTCATCTATAAACTAGCAGGTGTCTTTCATGGATCCTTTTCCAGGAATTTATCCTTGGGATTCAGTTCCCATTAGTTTTGTGTCCTGAGTTAGGTCCTTTTTTTTTCTTCTTCTTTCCTTTTAGAATATTTCCAAGAAACCTATTACAGTAGATGAACGAAAGAAGTAAAAAGACACGTTCGATCCCACAACCAATTGGGCTCAGAGAGCCTTAAATTTTTGTTATTTTGGTGTGAAGAGGGGAAAAAATAGATTTCAAACTAAGATATCCTTCTTTAAATTGAATCTTCATTTGAGTGTGGAATCAATTTTTGAAAATATACGTTCACATGTCATGATGGAAAATAATAAGTACTGTTTACGTGTTTTATCACACACGAACAACCCAATCTTAGGAAAAACATGATTTACACCAAGGGTTTCAAATTCAAAGGCTAACTTGGAACAAACAGATAAGATTTAAATTAAAGCGGGCAGTAAAAGAATCAGAACTCGTAGAAGCGTATGTTTATTTTGTATAGTACATTATCATAAACATAAATCAAAAAAAAAATAGGTAATATAAAAAAATAAGTCAATTTCTATTTAGATTTTATTTTATCTACTTTTTATCAAATAGTTACAATTAATATAAATATGTATATACATGTGACAGAATCACAACATTAAGTGGTCATTAATTATTGTCAATTATCCATAAAGTATCGCATTGTTATCCAAATCAATCGTGTATATAAAATTTCAGTTCAAATGAATGCTTTAAAACGTGAGAAAAAAACCTTCTTCAAGTTTTGACACAAGTCCCCCAAAATGATCGGTAAGTCCCCAGAGTAGCTGTATTTGCAATTATTTAAATAATTAGTTTTAATCAATTAATTTTTATTAATTATAATTAAATTGTATTGTCATCCAAAATAATCATGCAGATAAAATTCCAGCTCAATTGAGCGCTTTAAAATGTATTTCATTAACGACTGAAACGTCCACGAAGATAAATTAGTAAATAAATAAATATATAGAGAGTGTGAGCTAATAGTAGGAATTGAAAAGGAAAATATAATATTTAATTCCTGACACTTGACATATCTTCTATGCTACCACTTTTCCTGTTTTGGCAGAAATTTTCATAATTTATTATATATTATTCTGTCTCGATAGTTTGGCCAGGCCGCAAAAATGTTGGTTGTGAATCGCAAGCGGCCCGCGAGTTTGACTCTCCTGGTTTACACCATATAAAACCTTACAAAGTGAAATTTAAAGAAAGCTCAGTTTTAAAATGTATTCAAATAATATAAAACATAGATTTTTTTCAAAAAAGAGGTAAAAACATCGTGCCATTTATAAGTAGAAAGAGTTATAAGTAGAATTTATCTTTAAGAATTACAAATTTGGAAACAGAAAACAATCTCTATCTCTATATAAACAAAGTTTTTCGTGATGCGGCAATAAATGTATTACGTTATATTGCAACGATGCCAACATTCAAGATAACACGCCAAGTTGGGACACATATTTCGTTTATGTCAAACACACTGAATTGGCAAACATGTGTTTTGTTTCATATAATGTTGCCAATACGGTTACGTTAGTTCATCATTACAAGCTTCCGCAGAAAAATATTGCAATGGTTGTCAGGACTGGAATCGTTTCCTAGGAAATAAAGCGTTGTTTCACAGGAAGGTTTATTAACAATCAATGGAACTAAATTTTCAACTCTCCAGGAAGCTAAAGGAACAATACGTCTATCGAAATTCGGGATTTTATCAATGAAGTTTAGGTCGATTCAGCTTTAGTGATGAATTTAAATGAAGAGGAGTGCTAAGAACGAACTTTGCAAAGAAAGGAATAAATACAACGAACGACATAATACATTCAAATTACAGTTTTACAATTTAGGCAATGAATGGGAAAAGTTGTATAATTTGTTTAGTTGGTGTTGGTCCACCGTTACAGGGACAGAGATTAACCCCCTAGTTATTTAAAAAAATATTTCAACGAGTGTGCACGGGGCATCTAATTTCCATGCATTTGGTCCGGGTTACATCATTAAACATACGTACACTCGTTAATACATAATATTTCTTTTAAAATTTAAAATATATATTAAACTAAAGGAATCGGAAAGAAATATGAAATATTCTTTAAACAAGTTTGAATATTGCTTGTGAAATAAAGGATACCATTTCTAAATCTACTTTAATCGCACTTCTGTATTATGTATTGTATCAATTGTCAATCTGTTTCTCGAAAAGAGAAAAACTTAAAAACTCAAATATGAAAAAGTCTACAGAAAATGAAATATTTTTAGAAGAATTATACAATTTTGACATTAGTATATTAAACTACAAATCATTTCACAGATAAGAAGTGAATTATTTAAAATTATTGTATTCACATAGTTATTGTATTAGCAAGTGTAATATTTTACCAAGTTTCCATTGAAATGTCATTATAATATAAGGAATGGCTTAGACTTTAATAACTAAAAATCATATGTAGGCATACGACAACAAGTTTTACCAGTGAAGTAGTGGGTAAGGCAAGTTAACAGTTATAATGCAAGTAGCTAAAACAATTCTCAAACGTATCCAAATCCAAAAGTGTGGGTTAAATTTATTTAAGACCTAAGCCTTAAGAGACGCTTTCCAGTTTAGATCTGAATTTTTTTCTTATTTTGTATATTTAAAAGAAACGCATTTCTAGAGGGGGAAAAGGAATGTTATTTATGTTTGAGTTCTCCCCTTTTGATTTCTGTACAATTTGATTTTGATTTTTTAGATTTACAAAAAACTGATCTAATTTTTTTAAGTTAATTTCAAAAACTTTTTTTTAAAAAAAAAATCTAATAGCAAATAATGCCTCAGGTGATAGTAATGCTATCACGTCTCAAGAATGTAAAACACACATTTTTTTCTTCTCTTTTTTCACATAAAGTTCCAAATCTTTTATGGAGTGATGTTTAAAGAATTAAACTATAAAAAGTGCTTTTTCATCATTAAGTAAATTTCAACATCTTTAAAAGAAAAGAAAAAAATGCGTTAATTATGTGTTTTTCAATTTGCGTATTGTATTGATCAGAAACCGAATAAAATATCGATTATAAAAGAAATGTAGAAAGACACCGATTTTAATTGAAACTATTTTTTTTCCTTTCCGTTAAGCTCAATTATCATTTTTTTTCTCCTTATAAAAAATCAGAGAAAAAGAAAGAACATAAAAGCTTTGAGAGAATCCTTTCAAAAACTTTAAAAAAAACGTACTGCTTACTTCTTGAAGAGCATTGGCATTTTTTCAAAATCTAATTTAAGAAAATTTCAATAATTTGTTCCAAAAGAAAAAAAATAATCTGAAAAAACTATATCTCTTATTTACAGAATGAGTAAAGCAAGTAATTGTATTAAATTCCCGTTTAAGATAAATTATCGAGTAAATAGTTTGTTTTGTGTATTTATTTAAAAACATTTTAGGGCTGAATAATAAATATAAATTGACATACAATTTTTTTAGCTCTTTACTTGTAAAAGAAAATAATTTTCTATCCAATAATAAAAATTTCTCTTTAGATTTTCGGCGATAAGAAACATTTCAGCCAGATTTCAGTGTACGATACTAGAATAAAAAATTATGCCAAAAACACATTTACTTTCTGAATATAGGCATGTGTTTTTCAAGTATCTTTATCTTATGTATTTGATGGACTTAATATTAAATCATACTATACTCTAATCACATGTAACATTTTATCTTGCTTGTCAATCATAACTAAGAATCGTATAGGATAAACATTTTTGCCAATTTTAAATAGATTAAACGTTAACTTTTCTGAAACGGTAGGCTGAAATGTTAAATATTTCAGTACATAGTCAAAGACTGCAAAAGAGTTTATTTAAGAGAGAACACAATTCGATTCAATTGACAAAAATCGGTCAAAAACTCAAATCTAATTTTTTTTAGCTTGCATTATTCTTTGTATACTTTTCTACAACCTCATACAATTTGAAAGCTCTAAACTTAACAAACTCAGAATTAGGATAGATTTTACGTTCTTTTTTATACACATCCATATGGCAAATCAAAACTTTAAACTTAATTATCTCAGAACGATAAAATAACCAGTTTTCCTTCATTTAAAATGCTAAAGATTTTTTTTATAATGTGCTTATTACTTGGAACATTTTTCACTTGTTGCTAATAGTACATGTAAGAAAAGTTGTTATGCATTTTTGAAACAAAGCAATACTTATTTTTTAAAAAAATAATTGAACTCCTAATTTATACATTTTTAAGGAATTTTAAAAATAAAATGAAGTACTGTATCAATACCAATCACGTTATATCAAAACTCAATCCAACTTTTGTTATACATAGTTTGACGTACTTGTAAATCACATTACATGCGTATACGTAAGTTTTTTTTTTGTCGGGAGTAGCATTTAAAATCACTTCACATTTTAAGTTTTTTCCTTAAAAAAATTAAATAGCTAGCTTTTTATGAAATTTTCAGCACAAAATCTGTTTTACGTAGTATACGCACATAGGAGGCAACCCAAACGATTTTGAAAATCCTTAAATTAAAATATTTTGCGTAAATCGTACCTTGTCCTCCTTAGAAGACAATTGGAAGAAAATTAATTTAACTCTTAACTTCAGCGTACACCATAAGGGCTACCGAAAGCTGGCCACAACCGGTTTGCCCGTACGCTGTACAAACACTCATATTTATGTTTTTTCTTTCCATCTTTGACTTGTATATATTTTTAATTCTTATATTGAGATTGTTAGTGCCAGTGTCTTAACAGATGTAGTTTGTCTATAGTACGGAAATACTTTTCAACCGAGATTTTATTTGGAGTGAAGGTGGAAATTCTTTTTCATTTAAGGCAAGAGTTTAGATTCTTGAACCTATTCAATTAAGAACATTTATTGCAAAACAATGTGGAGTTTTTTTGCTTGGTAAGAAATGAAAATGGGATGATAATACAAAAAAGTCGATATTATCATTGTCCTCATTACAGTGTAAGATTTAGTATCCCAACACGCTACGAATTGTATATGCCTATATATATATATATATATATATATATATATATATATGCACACATATACAAAATCCTCAATCATTTGAAAAAGATTGTTCTAACATGAAATGTGTTTTCAAGAATAAGAGAAATTATTTTAACATGTATGAAACATTCATCATAACATGGAGGTTGTACTTATACAAAAGCAAACATAGATATTTAGGGGTTTGCTGTTCCGCAATTATAAAATCAAAAATAGTGTGAAAACTGTAAAATTGAAAACTAAAATAAAATTCTTCCATTTTTATATTCTGTTTATTACACTTAGTTATATACAATAAAAAATGTGGCCTTTTTTTGGGAACATTTTGGGCAAAATAGTTGACTACTTAAGGGATTTATGCGATATTACAGGCTTCTTTCAAGTAAATAAAGAAAAAAAAATTCAATTACACTTTGAAAAGTTTTAATATAATATTCCTCACTCATTACCAAGCAATTTAAAGTGTGTTCTGTAATAAAAAGTTTGATGGCCTTTTGAATATCAATATTTCCTAGTTAGACATTCTGATTTTAACTATATAAAAAGTCAAAAATATTTGCTGTAATTTTTTACATTATTTGTTTTCTGTGTATATAAAGTTGTGCTTAGTTACACTGAAACAAAACTCGCGCGATAATTTTTGTTGTCACAACGACAACATTCTGGAGCTGATCAACGAAAGTTTTGGACAATGTCCAGCTAGTCTGGCTAAAAGTATATGCGATTCGTGAAATTTACTTTTCTAAGAAACTTTGTAGAAGAAAATTATTTAGGTCAATCGATTGGGGAACAAATGTAAGAAGCAGTATGCCTTTTTATTCAAAAATTAAAAACTAATTATTATTTTTTAATTTCCGAACATATATAAAGCAGTATTTTATTTTTAAGTGCTTAATTTGTGCTGGGCATAATTACATATTCTCACATCAAAAATTTTTTAAAAAATCGATATCTGAATCTTTAATGACATTTGAATGTTATGATCGAAATAAATATTTTGATATATTTTTTCAATGTGCTATATTTTTATGAGCAGCATATTTCTTCTAATTTTTAGAGAAGACATAAACGACGATAGAAAAACATTTGCCAAAGGTTCTACATTTTGAATGAAGTGATTCATTTGCTGGAAAAACTTGAATTTACTTTGTGCAAGAAACTTTCATTTCGGTGAATATTCAGATAACACGAAATGTTCTTAGTTAAATGATTATATAATAAATGTAATATAACAGATACAGTTCTCTCATTTATTAAAAATTTAACCCGAGACTAAGCAAGTTTGGTATTATGTCCTAATTTCTAAATAATATGAAATTATTTATCATAATTGTTCAAAGGAACCGGGACGTTCTCAATAAAGTACGAGTAAAAACAAGCAAAATTTTGGTTTTCGAAAGAACATTATTTTTAAAAACAAAATGACTTTGTAAACATTTGTGTCATACACACACACAATCTATGCACTTTTATTTTAGTTTTAAATAACATAAAATTATAAAAAAATACAATATTTTTAGAAATATAAGGAATCAAAAAAGTACACGCCAAAGGGGCTTTGTTATACCTGGTGCTGATAAGGTTCCTGTGCTTTTTTTTTCTTTTATAAAATATAACCCCACAAAACATGCTTTTTTAGTTAGTACATTTATGTATAAATGCAATAGCTTATATATACACTGCTCAAAACAATTAAAGGATATTGTAAGTTTTATATAAAATAAAGATATAAGCGAATTTTTTTTTTACCTAAATGGAAGAAGAGAATCACAAATGAAAATTTTTCTGATTTTCAAACTGAGGAGTATGCTAATTTTGAGTTCGACGTCAAAAACGTCGCTTCAGCGGCAGCGAATAAAATTTGACTTTCAACAAATGAAGACAAGGGTGATCACATTCAGTGATGACTGCTTTGTTTCGATGAGTACGATGTCTCAGTGAAGTATTTAACCGATTCAGAAGCTTGGAGAGTTGTTGGTAGTCTAGAAGGGGGCCAAACTCAAGCCGAAGTAGCGCAAGCCATTGGAGTATCACAAAGTGTGATTTCCAGGATCTGGAACCGTTTTGGAGACTGAAAGTGCAGGCCGAATACCAGGATAAAATCGTAGACGGGCAACAACGCCCAATGAAGACCTTTATTTAGTGTTAACGGCTCGGAGAAACCGAAATATGAACGCTACTCTTCTCCAACAACACCTTCGCTCGGCTACTACTGGCACCACGGTTTTCCACTCAGACTGTCCGAAACCGGCTCCATGGTGTAGGTCTGTATGCTCACCGACCGATGGTATAGGTTAGTTTAACATCAAGGCATCGTCGCGACCGCTGGGAGTGCGCAACATAGCATGTGAACTGGAGGAGAAATGAATGGAGCAATGTTCTTTTCTGACGAGTCCCGTTTTCTGTTCATCCGGATAATAGGCGTATTTTCATCTGGGAGGAACCGTGGCAGTAGGAATAATCCTGCGTTCGTGCACGAAAGTGTCAGATTTGGCAGTGGGGAGTGTTGGTGCATGGTGGCATCTCCATTGACGGGCGCACAGACCTCGACATCATTCGAGATGGAGATCTGACTGCTCGCCGATATAGGGATGAGATCCCCAGACCTATTGTAGTCCTCTACGCCGTGCAGCAATCCGGAGATGACTTCATTTTAAATGGACGATAACTGCAGGCCACATCGTGCTAACCGGGTGGAGGATTTCCTTTTCGATGAAGGAATCGTACGAATGGAATAGCCGCCGTGTTCTCCAGACATGAATCCAATAGAGCACGTTTGGGACGCTCTAGGAAGACGAGAGTTGCTGGCCACCAACTACCCCACAAACTCTCAAGGAACTGGAAAGAGCTCTTCTGGAAGAGTGGGACAGAATACTCCAACTCGTGATTAAAAGTCTCATTGACTCCATGCCTCAAAGGTGCTCAACGTTGCTGGACGTCCGTGGAAACCATACACATTACTGAAAATTATTTCCTTTGAAGGAAACACCTTTTCTTATTCTTTTTTCTCATATGCACAAATTGGGTTTTCCTTTTTGTACACAAAATGCGCAATAAAATGCATTTTTTATCTGCCAAACATGAGTAATTTATTCTCATATAACCTACTACGTCTGTCGACTATGTATCAATCAGCTAAAAAGTTTTCCAGCCGCAAGATCCATCTAAAACCGCAATATCCTTTAGTTATTTTGAGCGAAGTATATATATATATATATATATATATATATAAACTGCTGGACAACTGCTAAGGGCGGATAACACTATCATTCATAGCAACCACAAAATGAAAGGAAGCAAAATGTGGAAAATTAGAATAAGTGCGGGATATTAGTAAGAAGTATGAGTATGCAAATTTTTTTTCCACGTCTGTTCATCACGTGATAGCGTTCATAAGAGCTTTAAAGGTTTTGACGCGAGTGGACAGTTGTTGTTTCAAGTCAAAGTTATACAGGAAAGTATTAATAGACGAACTTAAAATTTTTGGCATGTCTTCCCAGCATCACATAGATGATTTTATGCGTGGCCGAATTGTGGAAAGATCGAAGAAGGGCGAAAAATAACAGATGTTTGCCAGGGAGTACGACATCGCTCACAGCGTTGTTTCACGGCTGTGGAAGTCCTTTAAAACAACTGGAATGTGTAGTAGACGGCACGGGAGAGGTCGTGTTTGAGAAGTACGACGCCTACAGAAGACAGATATATCGTCCCATCATAAGCAAAAAAAGGAGCAGGCGCACCCGCAAGCTCAGCAGGTGGCAAATCAGTTTCTTGCTGCCTCAGGAAAGCATGATCTCCCGAAAAACTGTTGCCAGACGCGTTTGAGGGGAGGAGGACTATAAGCATGCAGACCTGTTGTGTGTGTCCTATTGACCAGGCAGCATCCGTACTGCCCATTTGCAATGGTGTCGTGAGCATCACAATTCGACTGAACAAGACTGGACATGCGTACTATTCTCAGATGGGAGTAGGTCCAGTCTGTCATCTTGAATTGCAGACGCCAACTGATCTGGCGCGAGAGTGGTACTTCTTATCGTCCAAAAACTATCCAGGAAAGGACCGATACCCGACATACAGTATCATGGTGTGGGCCGGCATCATGATCAATGGCCGCACGCCATTGAGGAAGTTCTACTTCCCTCATGTTCGTCTTTTCCCGTGGTGCTGTCGGTGATAAATTTGTCTTTATGGACGACAACGCAACAGTCATCGAACACTCACTGTTCAGGACGTTGTCTAGACAGCGAGGGTATTCAACATCTCGTATGGCCAGTGCGTTCTCCAGATCTAAACCCCACTGAAAATGTGTGGGATGCTTTGGGGAGGCAAGTTGCAAGTCGAAACTATCCTCCGACAAACAAGAACACCTCATCCGAGCACTCACAGAGGAATGGGATAAATTGCCTCAACAGCTGCTGGATAATGTTGTGCAAAGTATGGTACGACGTGTGGAATGTTGCATCACACTCCACGGTGGACATATCCCGTACTGATACCTTTCTTTAAGGTGCCTGCTGACTTTTAAGATGCATTGTTCCATTTTCCGTTCGCAGATCAAATGAACATTTATTTCCTTTCAGATGTTTCACAGCTTTTGTACTTTCCAGAACAATAAATATTCTTTATTCTAATGTCTGAACAGTGTGGCAACTATATTTTATCCTACTAGGCCTCATGTCTTGCTTAATATTATGCTACATAGCAATTTGTGATCCGTCCTTAGCTTGGAGGTGTCCAGCAGTGTGTGTGTATATATATATGTATATATATATATATACATATATATATATGCATGTGCATGTATATATATATATATATATAAATCTTCTTGCTATATATATATATAAACTCCCGTTTGTGAAAATTGCAACACCATGAAAAGGAAGCATCATAGCTGAATAAAATTTAATACACAGTTGAGTGGTAATGGTACAAATAAATGATTACATTTTCAAGCCAAACAAACAATTAAAGAGAGACAGAAATTAGTATTTTGTGTGGCCACGACGTGCCGCAACAAGAGCTGCTACACGACGCGGAATGGAGTTAAACAAATTTTTAACACAGGGAGTGGCAAAAAGTCCGTTAAGAATTTTAGCAATTCATAAAATCCGGAAGAAATGAACGAAAAAAAAAACTGCTTAGCAATACGTAAC